>WBNM01007320.1:21158-148978 GCA_013399055.1 Ramphastos sulfuratus
GATGATCTTTGAGGTCCCTTCCAACCTTACCATTCAATGATTCTATGAAAAACATGGCCAGAGTTATATTTCACTGTATTAGTCAGCTAATTTCATTACTAATTCAGTTCAGACAACTAACCTACCAATGTCTGGTTTTATTCATGTGTAAAATATCTTCTCAAATTTCATCCAATCCAAAAGAAAACTTTCTGACAGTTTCCACCATCCTTCCCTCAGAAGAAGAATCATGTTTTTTTCTAAACTCTCAAACAAGAGTCATTCTCTCAGAAGACAGCACAGCTTTCAATCAGGCAGTGCACAGTGCATTAACTCAGCTATGGTGGGATTTACCTTTGCTGGTGATGCCCAGACTCTGCACTTTTAAGCACTCATCTGTGTGAACAAGCTAACCCTGTGTTAAAAAAAAAAAAAAAGAAGAAGAAAAAGGAAAAGGAAAACAATACAAGACAATTGCTTGTCTTTATGTGTTTGTTCGGAAGGAAAATTTAGTGCTTCTCACCAGTTTAGAGAATGGATGAAACCCTGGGCTCATCATTAGCAGCAAGAACTTCACTGCATTTAGGAACACTGTGACTTCAGCTGCCACGCTGCTGGCAACTCTGTGTCATGGTGTGAAGGTAATGAGAGCCTAAGAGAGTCACAGCTCTTTCCTTTGCCATTAACACTGCCTGGATCTCATTTCCAGAAACATTCCTCTGCAGCTCTGTGTAGCCTCTCTCTGTATGTAAATCACATCTACATTTATCTAATCCTTATATTGCATATTATTTTAGACCTCATTCCTGAAAAACAAAATAGTCTCCCCCATGGCAAAAGAAGTGCTTAGCTTTGGCTTCCCATGGATTAGTGTTACGTGACTCAATATTAATGTTTTCATTGATATAAAAAGAGAATCTGATTAAAAACTGATCAAAATCATTCATGGTTCTTTCTTAAAGTTTCATATTTTATTAATACCTGATGTCCAATTAGATCTACATTCCTAGAAGTCAAAAAATGACAGAAGCAATTGGGCAACTGAAGAGTTAACATGTCTACAAGAAAGTTTGCAAGCAAAGACAAAGAGAGAACCAAAAGTTGGTGACAAGCAACAAAAATAACAAATAACTGAGAAAGTCCTGCTGTATTTCAGTTAGTGATGCCAAATGTCATTTGCACATAAAATTCAAACAGAATGCCTGTAAAAATCCATATTGCTTGCCAAGTGCTTAACAAATCTTTGGTGAAAATTAAGCTTAGATTGCATTTCTTATATTGTATTAGAGAGATTGATTTTTAACCTAGTTCACCTTGCTCCTTCTGAAAGTTCTCTCTGTATTATGAAAGGATCTTTGTATGTCCTTGTTTCCCACTGAGCTCTATTGCACTTGTTTCCTAATTCTGTTATTCCATTACAGAAAAATAAATAAATTCTCATTATTCCTCTGCAGGAGCATACAATGGACATATCACATCCACTTGAGGCAAGCAAAGCTTCCAGTAAGTGTTAATAAGAAAACCAGCAGGAGCATTTGGTTAAGTATGTGGATGGAAAGCCCCCAGATCATCTGAGGAGAACTTTCACTATTAATTAAAAGTTCATTTAAAGATGGGTAAGCCATCTCTGTGCTGGTGGTGTATTGACTTCCAAAGATACTATGCTTCCAAACTAAACATCTGCTCCAGTTCTAACCCTTAACCTGAACTCCTAACACAATCCCTAACCTTACCTCTAACCCCTAACCCAAATTTACTGCTATTGTTCTACACAGCACTGGTTCACATAGTTCTATGGTGGGATGTCAATGGATCATTCAAGGCTGTCACCTGTACTAATTCATACTCTCTTATTCCTGCTGACATAAAATTCACCTCTTTATCACTCAATAATATGAACAAATTGTCTCCGAAGAAGAGAAGAGCATCCCTGCTAACAGGAAGACAATACAGAGAAGGGAATATATTCATAATTTTTCACAAATCTTTTGCTGCTTTTCACATTATTGGCAGAGATTTCATTGTTCAAATCTAGAAGGCCAAAAAAAAAAAGGAATTTCCTGCTGCTCCATCCTACAAAGGTATGCAGAGCAATTGATGTCAAAGCTTCCTGGGCTACCTGATACTTTGAATTACTGACTTTCTAAATTAATACTGTGAAAGCTGCTTTGCTTCTTCCTTTTCAACTGCCTCTCTTCCTCCCTATGAATATGTTAGCTTTCATCTTCACAAACAAGTCCCTCATTCCTAGCTAATATGCACTGAGGCTACCTTAAGCTGAATTTGAGTGATGTCAGGTCACTTACTTTGTAGGCATCCATGAATCAATGAGTTATAAGTGGGGGGGGGGGGGGGAGAAAAAAAATCTCAGCTTGCATTGCATCAGGTCAGACTAGACAGCTTTAAACATTCTTACTGGCTTGTTACTCCATATCTGTAAGACATTACTTTCTAAGGAGAAAAAAAACAATCAAAAACCAAACCAAAACCAACAAAATCCAACCCAGAATATTTCAAATGGGCACCTGAAGCCAATAACATCTGTATGAAGATTTTTAAACAAGGTGGGTTTTTTTTGTTTTGGTTTTTTTTCTTCTTCTCTGAAATGCAGCAAACCCACCCACTGCAAACAGACTATTAAAGGGCTCCACTTCAATATGAACTTCAGTCTAAAATTGGAGAAGTCATTTCTACAGCATCTTACAGATATTACTAGAATTTGAAGCCTAAAAATTCCTTCCTTGGCTAATGCAAAGAGCTGTACAGATGCAAAAAAAAAGAGAAGTGTCCTGTCAGTCTGTAACACCCAGCTTATTTCATCTTCATCTCAATTTGTGTGCCAGCCCTCAGATCTGACAACCCACAATGTCCAAGGTGTGTACAGGAAAACCTGGTCTACAGGCAAAGGAATATAAAGTGATCCAAGGAAGAGTTTGCTCCCTGTAAATGAGCTGCCTATTTCTAATTTAACATCAGATACCACATAAGGTTGTAAAAAGGTTTGATTACAGCATTTGATTAATTTACAGCAACATGGCTCCAGACATCATTGTGCATTTTATAGCTGTTTTGGAATCTCAGTGCTTTACAACTTTCTGCTGCAAAAGTTTCCCAATTAAAACAGAAAAATAAAGTTCACTCCCTAAGACTTTTTAAAATGAACATACAATTTAAATGTTATTGTTTCTTCCAAAATAGGTCTCTTTGGAATATACAACAGTTGTGATTTTTCAGGGGAGTGAGAAGAATCTACATAATATGGCAGTTGTAGCTAACAAACAATATGACTGTGCCAGTTTTACTTATGCAAACCAAGAAGGTAGCAGAATTATGGGCAGTATTTTTAAAAGAATATCCACAGTTAGAAGCCTCATCTGGTGTTGCACATTCCTGCTAGTAAATAGCTCTGGAGCTACTTATCACAACTTGCATGGTTTGCATATTAATGCTGTAATCACTAGAAATTATATATATATATATGCATATATATATATATACACATACACATATATCTCACCAAGCAGAGAACTTGGGATTCAGACACAGAGCTTTAGTGCCAACTGAAACATGGGCTGAGATATTGTCTGCCACCAACAGTACCCAAGACAGCAGCTCCCACTGAAATACGGGAGGGCTAACAGTATGCAGCTTCTGGACAGGGTCCAGAAAAAAATGTTGTTCCTGGTGAGCAAGGAGATGGTGTCAATAGAGAGTCTGCTAGTTCAGAGTGTTCTTCTGTTCAGTAAGAGTTTCAACAGCCTGTGTGAGTGCACAGACACACAGCCTCCCTGTGAAGGAAGCACATCACATATACCACAGACCCAATCCTGGCTGTAATTAAAGTGGCATAACTGCACCAGCCCCTCTGACTAATACTGCTGAGGTTTACAGAAGTCAGGCCAATAAGACACAGTTACTGCCCTATCCTTCCTTTAAAGCCTTTGTAAAGACACTTCCCTGTGTCACCGCGCAGCAAACAGATCAATGGCATTCATATGCTTAATGGGGCCATTAGGAATTCCAAATGCCTCAAATAAATAACTAATTGCCAAAGCCCTCATCTTCTTCCTGCAGTTTTACAGCCTTGCCAACTGAGTTACCCTACACTCAGCTAGTCCCATTTTGTGAATTAGTCAGACTCTGGGCATTACACAGACAAAAAACACAAATTCAGGACTCACAAATTAGAAACGAATGGACAAGAAATGATGCAAATTTCTTAACAGAAACTAATGAAGAGAGAATGAGGCAGAGGAAATGATAATATTGTGAACCCTTCTCTAGTGATAAGCCAGCCCAATTCAGGAAACAGCAATTCTCAGATCAGTTACAGTTTTTGGTTTGTTTAGGATTTTTCCACTTACCAAAAAGAATTTTTTCCTCCCCTTGGTTTTTCCATTTCACATTGTTCCCAATGCCACGATAACCACTAGAGAGAGATAATGGATTTTTGGAGTTTTGATCTGCTTTTCAAAGAACAGCACCAGCTCAGATCCCCAGCACAGGCACCAGATGCATGTGAAGAGAGAACTCAAAAGAAAAATAAAGACAAATGAGAGGTTCCTGCATTGCAAAAATTGAAACAGGGATAGCTTTGTAATACCTTCAGATATTGAAAATTACAGCAGAGATGCACTCTTCACTGTAGCTTATATCTACCCATCTCATTAAAAAAAAAAAAAAAAGGGCAATCCAGAACTTCCTTATAATATTTTGTTGAAAATTAATAGATAAAGTAACCCCCAGCCAATACCATGCTGCAATGCTGTAATGTACAGAAAGAGCACAGGATAAAGATTTATCTTAATAGCCCAAACCAGCGAGAATGAACTATAAACATCTCAGAATAATTTCTGTATTTTATGACCAGAGTTCCATTGATGTTCTTGTTGTGTTTTGTGTTATGCTCACATCTTACCTGATGCTTCCCAGAAGACAGGCTCAGCTCAGGTGTAACATTGCCACATAAAGTTAATGCAGTGAGGACTCTTTTTAAGGCCTCCACAGATGCTCTCATTTAAATTGTCAAGGGCAGAGTCCTTCTGCAGAATGATCACAAATTAAATGATTGATATAGAATGAAGACATCTGTTGTTTTGTAGCTTATAAGAACCTCCCACTTCTTCTCTTAGGGAGTATTTAGCTAATTTTTTCCCTTCTATGTGCATGAATTATGGTAATCAGCAGGAATCTTTTCAATGACATTGATGGGGTTTGGATTAATCCTCCTAATTTACAATGAAATTTAGCCTGTCAAATCCCTGCAGTAGTATTTCCTATAATATGCAAACTCAATGTATTACACAACTGGAAGGTTCAGTTCTTAGTAGGATATAGAAACACTGAAGATGTAAATATTTGGCCTAATTTAGCAAAGCATTTAAGTATGTGCTTAATGCTAAGTGTACAAGTGACCCCATTACAGCTGGACTTCCTAAATATTTTGCTGGAAGCACTACTCCAGTCGGAGTCCTGGAAACAGCTAAGATTGATGAACTACTTCTTTATCATAAAAACATCAGTGAGACAAAGGAAAAACAAAATATAATTGGATTTAGAATAGAAGAGAGATATACTGTCAGGATAGAAAGCATTATTTGCTTTCACTGTTACATTCCCTTTGTGTCCTAACTGTTACCCCAAGCATTTTTATACCTTGCAGCCTTTATTCCTACTTGGGCACCTACAACACATTCCCCAGACAGTTAATGAACAGAAGTGGTGGCTCCTGCATTTGCAATGGCCTTCAACTGACAATGTTAAATCCTCTGCACCTTTGGTGCTCCAGGCCTCAATTAAAAGGTGAATGGAAATAGAAAAGGTGCATGTAAAAGGAGTTATCCTTGGCAGATTTTCAGGTGTTGTCAGGAACTGGGTGAGAGGTATCAGAGCCAAGGAAACAGGCTTGTACTGTATCCTTGTAGCAAGTACAGAATGGAAATGCCATTGTGCAGAGAGTCAGTGTAAGTAAAACTGACTGGGATCTCTCAAGAAGCTGGAACACAGCCTGCACCAAGACACTCAGACTGAGTTCTTAGGAGTGGTAAACACTACCTCAGTACCTCAGCCATGATGTGATCTCCTGTGTACCTACAATCCACTTATCATATGGTATGTTTCCATTTTGTTTAGACATTTAAAAATCCAGGTAGAAGGAAAAGCTTTTAAAGCTCTCAGCAGCTTGAAAGGTCAATGCAATGAGGCACTGAAAGTCACTTTCCCTGCTCCTAGCAGAAACAGCCTAGCAGGATTCATCTCCAAGGCTGTCTGAATCACAGAATTAACCAGGTTGGAAAGACCTTTGAGATCATCAAGGTCAACCTATCACCCAACATCATCTAATCAATGAAACCATGGCACCAAGAGCCACATCCAGTCTCTTTTTAAACACTTCCAGGGACAGTGATTCCACCACCTCCCTGGGCAGTCCATTCCAATGCCAATGACTCAGCAAAGAACTTCTTCCAGCCTAAACTTACCCTGGCATAGCCTGAGACTGTCCCCTTGTTCTGTCACTGGTTGCCTGGGAGATGAACTCAACTCCTCACCCAGCTACAACCTCCTTTCAGGTAGTTGTAGATAGCAATAAGGTCTCCTTTGAGCCTCCTCTTTTCCAGGCTACCCAATCCCAGCTCCCTCAGCCTCTCCTCACAGGGCTGTGCTCCAGGCCCCTCACCAGCTTCGTTGCCCTTCTCTGGACACGTTCCAGTAGCTCAACATCTCTTTTGAATTGAGTGGCCTGAAACTGGACACAATACTCAAGCTGTGGCCTGACCAGTGCTGAGTACAGCAGAAGAATATCCTCCCTTGTCCTGCTGGCCACATTATTCCTGATACAGGAACATAAAATATTTTATACACAATTTTTATCAGAAAAAAAAAAAGCAATTATGACTGCAGCTTACACTTTTAACTACTGCTCCTCACAGGGCTGTGATCCAGACCCCTCATACATCATACCCAGGAACTTCCAACACATTTTTTACATCTAAGTTTTCCTTTTACTGAAAAAGAGTCACTTGAAAATGATGGAGTTGAGCTCAGGTGAAAGAATTTGACTTATAAGCATAAAGGTTTCTGTCCTCTCCATAAAGCATATACTGCAAGCTGATGACACATGAAAGGAACATATGGTTTCTCACAGATAATTGAATTACATCAGCCTGTAAAAAAAGGGAAATCTTACCAAAGTTGGTATGGCAGAGATGCTCAATTCATAAATACTAATCAATGGAAAATTTGTTTTCTGTTTTAGAATAATGTGGAGGGGTTTAGATCCAAAAAATTCACTCAAAACATGTCCTAGATCAAGCTCAAGCTGGCGCTAGTGCAGGATTACCTATAATGGTTCAAGGACAAAGTTTCTCATGCAAACTATGTCTTTCACAGTTATCATCATTGCATACTAACACTCAAAAAATAGCTTAGGGCAGTTTGATCTAAGAAAAACATCAAATGTTCATTTTATAGGAATCTGGCATGTTTATTTTAAATCATCCATGATTATGAGGTGAGTTTTGTGCTAATTTTTGGTCATTCTTAGTACTCGGGTAATACAAAACTAACTGCTTAAAAGCAATGGGATACTATTGCAGTATTATTGTTTTCAGGATTTGATGACATATGCAGTTTAACAAATAAATCATCTCTCTGAAGACCTCAGCATATTAAGAGAGAGACAATGTCAGACTCAGCTGAAGAAAAACATAGACAACTAAGGAGCGCACATGGAAAAAACATGCTACTGTTTTCTCTAAATGTCTTTGACTCCAGAACATTGAAATCACATCACAAGCAAGTGTCAAATATCTAAATAGAATTAAAATCTTCATAGCTTTTACCCTGGCTTTAAATAAATGAATAAACAACTAAATAAATAGAGAGACAGATAAAATCCTCGGTAAAGCTTGATCTCATGAACAGAAAGAAATCCACTCCCCCTTTGCTTTTTAACAGTGATTTCACTTGTTTTAGTCCTGTGGATTTTGTCACAGCCACTTTATTGAATTCTTCTGAAATAAGCAGATGATAATCCAATCTGAAAATCAATCATACAATTTACTTAATTAAAGGATAGTCAAAAAGGATCTCAAAGATAAGCCAAAGCCATATTAGGAGCATCAGTTAAGTTAGATTTGACTTCATTTTTATTTGCATTTAAACTTCCTGACCACTTTTGGTAGCTACCTGGAAAGATCTGGGATTCAGTTAGCAAACTTTAGCAACCTTTAAAAGGTTTAATGATCTTTTCTTGTCTTGCAGAGATGTATCTCCAATGATTGCTTTCTTCATATTTTTCCATCCTTTCAAATATTACTTGGAACTGATAAACACAGGATGACTGTATGAAACAGCTGGCAAAGTCAGAAATATCACATTCTGTCAGAAAGACCCAGATGTGGTCTCAAATGAAAAACTCCACCAAGAGACAGTATTTTCACTGAAAGTACTCATAAACATCTATTTAAAAGACCAAGACACCACTGGCAAAGCAGCACTGCAGGTCTTTAATGAATGAAATAGGTAGAGGCACAAGCCAGCTAACCAATTTCACACTGCTATGGCAGAAAGCTTTATATTTCTAGAGGAAATTAGACCTGCATAGAGCAGCCCAGCCTACATGCAAGCACTTTGTGGCAATGCATTAAGAGGTACTTTAAGTGGAATGTTGATGTTTCAGAATTTATGAGGTAACATTTGATTTTTCAGTTTTTCCTTCCTTGTTCCTCTCTTCACATGCAGAATATGGAGGCAAATAACCCTGAGGAGTGTCAATATATTTACTACTTGGTGAATAGCACACACTAGGCCAGTGAGCAGAGTAGGGGGCACGCTGTCGTTGTGCTGAATTTTAGCCATTACAAGCAGCTTTCTCTCTATTTTAATGGACAGGTTCTTCTCTTCATATCATTATATTGATCAATTTAAGAGGCACATTGAGGTGCTTGAACGTGTCCAGAGAAGGGCAACGAGGCTGGTGAGAGGCCTCAAGCACAAGTAAGCACTACTACTAGTTTGCTAATTAATGACATCATGAAATCTAATAGTAGTTCTCTTATCATTTTGATCAATGAGTTACTGATTTTATAACAATANAGGCTCGAGGTGAGGAGAAAGTTCTTCACTGAGAGAGTCATTCCCCACTGGAATGGGCTGCCCAGGGAGGTGGTGGAGTCACCGTCCCTGGAGGTGTTCAAGGCACGTTTGGACGTGGCACTTGGTGCCATGGTCTAGTCTTGAGGTCTGTGGTAATGGGTTGGACTTGGTGATCTTTGAGGTCTCTTCCAACCTTGCTTATACTGTGATACTGTGATAAAAGATAAAGGCACAAAGTGCAATCAAAACTCGGCAGTTTAAAGCCAGCAGCCTGCCTTGTTTTTCAATGCAATTTATTTCATTGCTTTGTGTACTAACATTAAATCACTGCATCATTCAGCTGAAAGGGTGAATCTGGGATTTGTTCAGCTCTCAGCGTCATCCCCAGTGCACTGCAATTACAGAAACACCTGGTTTGAATAATTTCCCTGCACTCTACTGTGAAAATTCAGTGCTCAACAGACCAAAATTTCACCTCAATCTGCAATATAAATAATGTATGAATAATGGACTCAGATTCGTAGAGGGCTGTGCACTTCTCCCCTGTGTCTTCAGTTACCATATTCATCATGGAACAACTTAAAAGGGAAAATGAGATTTGTTAAACTTTTTTTCTGCCATTATATGCAATAAGCACTTTTTATAAAAGGGATTAATTTGGAGCTAATCCAAACTATCTCCTTCTGGAGAGCAGCTGGGAATTGTCTTCTGGGAACATGGTAGCTCTCATACTTGACATAAAGCAACTGAGATGCATCTTCACCTATCATCTACCATCACCTGATGGCACTAAAACCACTTCTGCAGGTATACCTGAAAATAAAATGGGGTTTATATTTCTGCACTACCTCTTATTTGTTTGGAGTTCATTTTCCTGATTGCATTTGATCTAACACTCATTTTGAGTCTCCTTTATATGTGACTTTTATTTGCAGAACATTGCCACCAAACCACGTTCATGTGTTAACGTTGAAACACTCACACAGATGCATAGTAAAAGAAAAAAAACCCAAACTTTTAAAAGCACCTACAGTAAACTCAGCACTAACAATTTGCCAAACACTTGTAGATTTGATATTCAGAAAATGTCTGCATGTTTACTAGATTGGAAATCTTCCTTGATGCTTAGAGCAGGACAGAAGGTGAGGCTGGTCATGTCACTTTCAATGACCTGTATACAAGGTTAGTTCTTTCTGTGCAGGGCAGACTAGCTGGCTGATGCTGTCAGCATGTTACAGTAATGTGCTAATCTGCATATGCAGCTATTTCATCTATAGCTTCTACCATGTCTAGGTCTATAAACTTCAGGGTGCTCATAGCTACCAAAAAAAAAAAAAAAAGAAAAAAAATTACTTTCCAGTCACCATGAAGTTCTTCAGCCAGTTAGTAAGTATTTTCACGTTTCTAAGGTGACAAAAATATATATCATACACACATCATAACCTAGAAATTGGATCACAGGGTACTGGACCAAGACCAGAAGCTATTAACTGCAGAAATGGAAAAGTTTAGTCATGCTACTTTACCTCCCCTCTCACCTTACCTGTAAGAATCTGCTCCATTGTCAAGAAAGCTTCCTCTTAGTTCTTGGCATGTGCACAAAGATTATATAAAGCAGTGCCCAAAAATGGCAGTGGTGCAAATATTACTTGGCTGAGCTTAGCCATTTGCTTCTTTGGGAGCAGTCACCAACCTGTAAATACCTGCAACTCTTGGGTCCCAAGGAAGGAGAGCAAAAATCCCACCTTGTGTATTTGAGAAGAAGATTTGAAAGAGCAAAAATTTCATAACCCTGGGTAAAACCCTTGAGATTTAATGGGAGCAGAAATACACCCATCTGTGATAAGTCTAGTGTTAAACAAAGGTTTTTCCCCTTTTGAAATTGTCATTAAACCAGAAATTGCCACCTCCTGGTGCAGACTGGGTCAAAACAGGGCTCCTTGCTGCATTGTGTAAATTAAAAAACATTGCTAGAAGTTTTTATGAATATGAAACATTCACTTTACAAGCCTTATCAGGTTGCTAGAAGCCAAAGAATTGATATTTCTTTGTTTTGTTTTGTTTTGTTTTTTCCCTGTTTGGATGAGTGCTAAACCTCCTCTGGCTCAGATTCTCTGCATATTTTTCTTACGCTGGCAACATGCTGCTTTGACTTTTCCAGCAACCACTGAAAGACAGCAAAATGATTCTTTTCAAAAGGAACACAAACCACAAACATAGCTTGAGGAAATTAATTGCTAAAATGCAGAGTAAAAGTAAGAAAATTCTTCCCAGAGTAAAATCCCACCTTAGGAACAAGCATCACAAGTTGTTTCAGGGAAAGATGCAAGAAAACACACCAAAAAAACCAAAAACCCAGAGTTATAGAAAATGGTTTTTAAATCCTTTCTTGTATTTCTCTCTTGGTTGTTACTTATCTCTGGGCACATGAATCTTTGACCACTAGATTTCCTTTTAAAACAAAACAAAAATCTCTGCCCAAAGGAGTAGGACATTCAAATTGATGTGAACCAACTTCTGTTAACTATATCTCTTGGGAACAAGTCTGGCATGTTTATTATATGGAAGCAAAAAGATTTCCTACTTTTTGTCTTATGGATTCACCTCCTATGTGCCTGTACTGCAAAAGGAGAAATACAGTCTCCTCTCTTCCATTGTTATTCATTGCTTCCTACACCATTGCTATTAATCATTTTAATTGCCAATTACAGATGGATTTGTTCTGATGATCTAAAGTTGAGGGGGAAATAAAGGCCCCATGCAGCATTCTCCTGAATTTAAACATATTCAATTCTTTGGTTTTTTACTACATTTAAACTCTTTTACTAGAATTCCTTGAAGAGCCCCTTTCTCCTCTGAGGCAGTTAGAGAACAAGCCCACAGCTTGCAGTGCCTTGTACAATAGCTCCTTTTGGAGAAATGCATCTGGGGCTGATTTCTTAACTGTTGTGATTTCATGGATTAAAAAATTACTTTAAGTGCTTCCCTTTTCTAAAAAAAAAAAAAAAATCTGACTGGGGACACAGAGGTAAAAGAAAATTGACATTAGTATGTAAATTGACATTTAGCTTGGGTGGAAGTTAATGAGCTCTATCCTGTCAAAGTCTGAAATTGCCCATGAGCATTCCTAGAAGATGCTTCAACAAATGAATATGAACCAATTTTCCAACAAATGTGAATCTTCTGCAAGCTCAATTAAAACTTCTCTTCAGGCCCTGAACATTGCTAAATGTGAGAACAAAATTTACTCCAGTTGCTGCTGTGATCAGTGGTGTGGAGGACACAAACACATTAACCCTTGTATCTGTAAGCAAAATAAGAAGTGTGGCTATTATAGATCTTGCAGGAGCCAAGCAAATGGAAGGTCTGACCAGCTCTTTGGCATGTGAGGGAATTCTGCCCCTTTACTCTGCTCTCATCAGACTCCATCTGGAGTCCTGNATTCAGAGAGTGACACAACTATTTCCAGTCTAGAAAAGGAGGCACAGCATCAATAGATGAAAATGTCACAGATCACAGTCTCTGCTTGAACACTCATGTCCCATTCATAGGAAGAGAGATAAGTGCATGTGGCATGTGAAGTGCCAGGTTTTCTATTATATTTACTCTTGGATGACAAATGTCCTATAGATTTCTCTGCTATAAAAATGCTTTCTGACAAATGAAGGGACAAGAGATACAATCTTTATAGTAATATCATTAAAGAGACTGATTGCAGCTCAAGTCCTCAATCTCTTTAGCACCACTTTGAAAGAACCGTGCAGTTCTGAAAGTCCCATCACTCAGCATAGCAGTGTGGCACAAAAGGTCCTGAATACCCTAGAGAACTCAGTGGCCTTGAATGCCCCAGAGGGAGGGCTGCTGATGCTTGACCTTTTGCACCCAAGGTTTCTTCACTCACTATTATTTGAACTCTTGCAAAAGGTTGATCTCATAAATACTGGATTCTCTGCAATATTCATGAAATGTTATGATCTGACAGGGCTGTCAGTGGGGGATTGCTCACTGTGCCTTTGAAATAGGTCCCACAAAGTGTAATGGCAACACTCTTCAGTCCCCCACATACATTTAGTATGACACATAGCCACCTTAGCATGCTCACAAAATATGTGTACTTTAACCCCATGGAAGAACAAACAGGAGCAGATTCACACCTCACAGAGATATTCCAGAGATATTCCTGGATTTCTACCATGGGCTGTCGCCAACAGAGCTCTTATTAATCTAATTATTAGCAGAGAGAACTATTCCAGATACAACATGTGAATAGCTCCTGTTGATGCCTACAGCACTGACATCTTTCTAGGAACGGAATTTCTAAAGCCCAGCTTCTCACTAAGGAGAAGCCTTCCAGTTTAAAAAAAAAAAAAAAAAGGAAAGATCCTTAAAGATCCTTTTAAAAGAGGAGCAACAGTTTGTGAGAACCCTCTTGACCTCAGAAGTGCACAAGCTAGAAACTCTGACAAGTCCCATTCTTTTTTCCTGCAATGGAGAACAAACATGTCTTGTTCTATTCTCTTCTTAGTGTTATTCCTCTTGAAGTGACAAATGAATAAATAAACAACATCTGGGTTGCAGAGTAGCCATCTGGGAAAGTCTTGGAAGTGAAGTCTAGAAGGGCCCCTAGAGAATGCTTAAGAAACAGAGAAATTTGAATGGAAAATAAAACTGCAGGTGCACTCACCTAGTAAAGAGGCTCCTGCTTACCCACACGTCTGGCGAGGAGCCCATCACTCACACTGCACCAGAGCCGTGCTTGGCTGTCACCCCTCACTGGTGTTGACAGAGGAATGCAGGTGGAGGATGGATGGTAGGAAAGACAGCAGGGGCACAGCATCTCCTTAGTAGCCATTCTCTGCCAATTATTTTTGAATACAGCTCTGCTTTGGACACACCTTAAAGGTTTTTATACCCGAGTTTCAAACAGCAATTCATTAGGTGGTTTATTAGACCTGAAGTGCAGTTTCATGGTTAAATTGGTTTAATGCTGATCTTGCCTTTTTCTTCTCTATCTGCAAGCTTGCATGCTTCCTCTTGTGCTGGCACCAGCATGCCATATTGGCCCTGCAGCCAGCTTAATCACAAAGTTGATTAAGCTGAATATTAATAATTTTTTGCTTTGGGACCAGATCAGTTTCCTGAACTGGCTGACTGCTTAGCTGCACAAGAACTATTTCTAGGAGGAAGGAGTGGATGTGATTGTGGAGCAGGCTCACTTCACCCTTAGCAGCACTGCAGACCCAGATTATCCAGACTTTGTTGGAAAGCACCTGTATGAGTGCAGTGTTCAAAATGAAAGCCTCCCAAATCTCCCTCCCTAACTCTGCTTAATGCTCAGGCAATGTGCTAGAACTGCACAAAGATTATTCTTGCTGCCTTTGCTTCAGACTTCTATTTCACAAGATGCACAACTGAATTCAAGTGTTAAATAAGTTGGGGAAGGAGAGGAGAGTGGACCTTAGCATGCTGGTGATCAGAACAATTACCTTTTTTTTTTTTTTTTTTAATCATGATTTATCTGCTTATTTTATTAGATCATTGGTTCAGAAATACCTTCAACAACATTTAAGATGGGTTCTGAATTCCTTATAAAACCTACATAACTATCAGCTGAATTGAGATACAGGTAGGAAAACAATACTTAGAAGTTAAACTCTGGATTGGGAAATATATTCCTATTACTTAGTGCAAATGCTAATTTGAGGCATCAGAACCATAAGAGTAGGTTGTTTCCTCTTTCACTTGTTTTCACTGAGCTTTTCCATGGCTTTTTCACAGACTGATCAGATCTCTTCACTCAAATGGCAAGCTCAGTTCTTACTGTCAAAAAATCAGGTTACACTCTCACATGCAGGCTGCATCATGTTAACAGACAAAATTTCCACCTAGTCCTGGAAAGAAACTTCTATTTTTAAGCCTCTTGCACCTTCTAGGTCAAAAGATGGTTTAATAATCAGGAGAGCACCAATGAGTCACGCTGAGTAAGAATCTATGCTCAGCTGGAACTGGTGTATCAGCTCAGTCCTGGGCTACCTGGTAATTTACATGTGCAGCTTAAAAGCTGGGCCAGCATCCAATCCCTTAGAAGCACATTTGCAGTTAGTTACAGTCTTCCTGCACTGTCATCCATGCAGAACACAGCTTCAAATACTCTCATTATACTTTAATGGAAACCAATTGGTTTTATAATTTATTGTTATTTCTGGTTTGCAGAAAAATAACTCACAAAGTAAAACGAAATCGCTAACAAGCAAAAGATCTGTTCATGGACTCTTAAACACTTCAACACTTCCAACTTCAGTTTCCTACTTGCTTACATTTCAGTAACCTTAAACATTATTAAGCCTAACTATCAACCATGGATTCATTAGTGTCAGTCAGTTTTCATGCAATATGCAGGCTGGCATTAAAAGACAGTAAATATATTTTTTTGGAAATTTCAGTTACATGTTAATGGGATCAAAGTCCATAAAATAGGATGAGATCTCTGGCATGCTATTTTTACTGCTCCTGGGAGAATAAAAGCTTTGCAATTTATTAGAAACTGAAAAGATATCTGTTTAGTTTAGCTCTGCCTCAGTGTCTCCTGAACACTGTCAGCAAGGGCTGAAAAGTTTAAAAGGAGGAAATATTGTAAAATGCCACTAGAAGGTAGTGCAGTCTAAGATTGAGTACAAGGGCTCAGGCTCAATCCTAGCCTCTAGAAATTTGCTGGGGATGAAATTCATTCATGTGCAGGCAGCTGTCATGGAGCATACACACCTTTTACATTCCCACATGAATGAACAAAGAATGAAATTAAATGATGCATTGGTCAGCTGAACTGTGTCTGGAGGGCAAAACTTAGCCTGGGGTATTGATAGCTATGTTTCTGCTCCCCTATGCCCAACATCAAGATAACCCAGTACTTCTGTGAGATACATTAACATACATCTTCAGTGAGCCTGCAAGCAAGAATAATGTAATGACATCAAAAAAAGACAGAAATCTTTAAGCTGACCTCCAAGAAAAAATGCTTAAGGCCCCTATGACAATGAAGCAGACTGGAGGAGAAAGTAGCAGGAAGCCTTTATCCACACTTAATCAACAGGATAGAGCAACAGGGGGGTGCAATCACTAGGAATAATGCTTCATGCAGAAGGAAATCAACAATTTGATTTCATTCCTCCTCCCCTCTCTGCTCTGCTGTGTTTGACAGAGCTGGTAGCACTGGCTTTGGAGTATTCCTTACTACGCATGTTAGGTAGCTACCTGGATGGAGGGATACAGCTGGAATGCTCTGCCCCATTAACTGTAAGTTTACAGGAGCAATCAAGGTAGTAGTGGGCAAGATGCTGTTGCTCTGTGAAAGCTTGAGGGGGGAAATCTCCCCATTGCCAGTCAGGCATCAGTACAGAGCAATCAGCTAAGGGGAGGTGGCACTCCCAGCCTGCAGCACGGCAGTGGCTTCCCACCGCAATGAACGGCAGCAGGGAGCAAGCTCTGCCAAGAAAGAGGTCACCTGCAAATCCCAGTCTGGGGAAGGAAGAAAGAAAGGAAGGAGGAAGCACTTCTTTAATATTTAAAGCCCATTTTAAAGTTTCTAGGCAAGTATGCATATTCACAGCAACTCTGTAAAGACACTGTGCTAATGCCAATTGTTTTAAGTGCTACTAATCCATGACGGACATGCAGCTGGTAATATCTGCTAGGCAGAGAGAACCAAGAAGTCTTTTCCTCCCTAGCAGATGTCCTTGAAATTTCCTCAAATGCTTAAATGCCATTCTAATAGTTTACCTTATCAACCCTGTCACACAGAGCAAAGGAATGCATTTTTCAAAGATTATTGACGTGCTATAGAATAGAAGTCTAAAGGGGGTACTGTCAAATTCATATGGTTAGAAATAAATAGGGTAATCTTCATAGTGCTGAAATCACTAAAATAGATGTGATACTTTTATCTGTGGTCACATATATATACAGCTTATCAGTGCAATTACAGGTAGGGAAGATTATATTTATCTTTGCTTTCCTGTGCAATGGAAAAGGAGGAAACAATTTGTCTTCTAAAAGACTTGAACCTGAGTGGAAATGGAAGACCTACCTGTTGTGATAAACATTTTTTTTTTCCTCTGAAGATGCAAACAAACAGGTACAAATTATATCATTAAGCTATGCAAATCAAATGCATTTAGAAACAAATAAACCCAAACTTATTTTGATGGTTTTTGTTGTGGTTTTTTTTAAATTTAGACAGTAAAAATGAACACATTTCCAATGCTTAGTAAAGTTATCAAGCCATTGCCTTCTCCAGTATGCCTCTAACACAAATGACTTACAACCCTGTGCCAAGGCAAGGAAGGAAACTTATTCTTTAACAACCAGGCAGCAACTGCAGTTGGCCAGTAGCAACTTTGATATTTCAAGCTCATTTTAGCCACTATCTTGAGAGCACTTCTCATTCCAGAAGAGCCATCTGTCAGCACAACCTACCCACCTCTACAGCCTAACAGGCTATATAATGTTCTCTTCTTTCAGAGATCAGCATAAAACTTGCTGAGAGCCGTTAGGAAAAATGTTGCGTTCCCAGTTCACTTCACATTAAAATATTTGATGCTAAGGTCTGCTTTGAGTAGGTGGCACTTCTTACATCAGAAGACCCTGCAGACTTGCTGCTTTCCATTGACCAGTGTCTCCTTTCACAAAAGGGAATGGTTTTAGAAGTGCTTTCAATAGCTTTCCTTGAAGAATTTCTAGCCCGATAAAAAGACCTGAGCCAGAAGCACCTTGGTGTAAACACTTTTCACCTTCTTCTGCTTGCATTAGAAGGGTCACATAAGGCTCTGTGAGTTTGTTCAGTCTGTAAAGCTGCAAAACCTCAGCACACAATTAATGCATTTGTTTACCATTCTTGTTGCTTTTGAAGTCAGTCCAATGGCCTTCTGCTATTATGTATGTTGTAGTTTTTGTCCAAATGCATTCAAGAGTCCTCTTGCAAAGACAAAAGCCTTCTGTGGGGAGCTTGCTGTAGTGATAGGATATTTATTCCTTTATAAACTGCTCATTTAAGAAGCTCTTTAAGTTGGCATTAGCCAGGGAGTCTGAACTCAGTCCCATAGACTCCCTTCAGGATTTCTTTTCAATGACCTTCTTCAGTACACTTGAAATTCCTGACCCTGTACAGAGGGTTGTCTGAGGTTCAGACTTAAAAGGTGACTTCTCCTTTGATGCCCAAGGTTAGACAGCTTGAGACAAAACTTTGTAAGATCTCTGTATTTCAAAGCATTCTGGGTTCTACTTGTTTATAACAATTAAGTGACCAGATTGTCAAGTAAGTTCACAAGGCAAAATGATCACAAGGAGATAATGCATCTGGATTGAAGCTTGTGAACTTAACTGTGTGAGGTTTTAGGACAAGCCTATGCAGAGGGAGCAGAGCTCATGCCACTGAGAATTTGTCAAATGGTACATCAGGTACTTTGGTGGCAGACACACGCTGGAAGGGATTTGGGGCTTGCATCTGGACATGCGTCAGACATTCTAGAGAGGCTTTTGAGCTGGGTGGTGGGAAACTTGCATAAAAACGTGTCAGGCACTGATAATTTGGGGAATTCCTGAGGTACCTAAGTTGGCCCTGTGTTTCACTACACCCCAGGACTGTTGCATAACTCAAAAACTAGCCAATGGTAAAGAAGGATTTATGTAGAAAGGGATTGTTCCACTTCCCTGGAATGCTTTTTTTGTGAGGATGGCAGCACAGATGTATGTTGATGGCATCACTTGTGTCAGATGTTGACACTAGTGAAGAAGTTTGCCTCTGCACCCGTACATTAGTCATCTCCTGGATGCTCAAGACTCATTTGCCCCTTGAGCACACTCGAGGGAAGTATGACTGTTGGCAATAAAACCACTCGCAGAAATGTGTTATTGCCAGCAGACAATAACAGAGTTGCCTGTGTCCCCACAGGCGTTTGCCATATATATCAAGATGTTAGTTATGAGCAACTGACTTCTCTAGAGGAGCCTAAATGCTTTCTGTACTCCTGTCAGGAGATGTTCTGCCATACCAGGAAAACTCTCTTTGACATACACACTGATAGACACCATTTTACAGAATCTCAGAACAGCAGAGGTCAGAAGTGACCTCCGGAGATCATCTACTGCAAATTCCCTGCTTAAAGCAAGGTTGAGCAGAGCCACTTGTTCAGCACATTGTCCAGCCTTGGGCAGGGACCACTTGCTCTTTGATCTTAGGTTTAGCTCGTTGTTCTGCTCCTCTACACAGAATCTCTGCCTTATGGTGAGACAGCTTCACAATTTCCCAGTGCTGGCCCAACATCAGGTTCTGCATCTGCTGCAGTCCCTTGTAGGGAGTAAGTGAGAAGAAAGCCCTGAATATACATGGAGGTGGGGAATGAGAGAGGCTAATAAAACGTTCACAAGTGAGCCATTCCAGCGGCCTGTCCTGACAGTGTGCACTAGAAGATGCCCAGTGCAACCACCTTAGAAGACCTGACTTTATTGCTCTGATCAGCAGAGGGCTAATCATGGCTCTGTAAAACATTTCTGCTCCTACAGGAGTTATGTGCTGTTCAGGCAGTGTATCCACACATCACTGGGTTTATATTCTTCACTCAAGCCAACTACATCAATTCTCACTGAAAAAAAAATTTAGCCTCTCACTCCCTGTCCAGATTTTATTTGTTTACTTATTGTCATGCTTAATTCCATGCTGTCAAGTGTGCTTAGCAAACTTTGCAGGAATTGCTATGTAAATAGCTTCATTGCACCCTTCAGTTAGGGATGTGCAGTTAAACTTTATATCAAATCTGATATAGGATCTGTCTTTTAAGAGGGTGGAAGACTTCACACTGAAAGTTGGTAACTACACATTCACACAAGTCAAAAAGTCTATAATCAAAACGTTTTAAATAGCTGAAGTGTATGAATAATTAAAATACTTATTTCAGCAAAGAAAATTTATTCTAAGTAGTTTTACATCTATATGTAAAACTTTATATATGAATGCAAAACAATTTTATGAAAAAAAGTGTCTCTGGTGTATTCTCCTATTTCTGGGCCAAGTTATCAGTTGGTGGTGAAGAAAGCTTTTTTAATGTGAGTGTTTTAAGCAGGATTTCAGTGGAGACACTGATTTACAGTTTTGAGACTAGAGCAAGAGACCACCCATTAGCTCACATTCAGCAACACAACTGCAGTGGATTACAGATTGCTGCAGGCTCTCACTAGCACTAATTAAACTGGGATGTCTAGACCAGGTTAGATCAAAGGCTCATTTAGCCCAGGATTTTGTCTCCCGCAGTGAATGCCTAAGGAAGTCTATAAGAACAGGGGACATACCTCATAAACTTATCTCAGCCTTCAGTAATCCGCAGCTCAGGCAGTTCTGAGGTCAGAGGTGATAACTGGTTTTAACAGTCTCAGATGAACTCTTTTGCATAATTCCCCCTCCCCTTCCCCCCATTCATTCATTACACTTTACATTTCCTAGATAACTTCTAGCTAGGAGCCAAATTTATCTAGAATATTGCATGAACCTCTTGTTTCACAGGAGAGTAAGTAGAGGTACAAGAAGGAAGAGAGACTCAATTTCAGAACAGTGATCACCTGAAAATTCTGCCTTTCACAAATGGATTCAAAACAGAATCACAGTATCATAGAATTAACCAGGTTGGAAAAGACCTCTAAGATCATCCAGTCCAACCTATCCCCTAACCCTTCTAATTAACTAAGCTATGGCACTAAGTGCCTCATCCAGCCTCCTCTTAAACACCTCCAGGGATGGTGACTCCACCACCTCCGCAGCCAGCCCATTCCAATGCCAATCACTCTTCCAGTGATGAATTTCTTCTTAATGTTCAGACTAAACCTGCCCACAGTTTGAGACTGTGTCCTCTTGTTCTGTCACTGGTTGCCTGGGAGAAGAGACCAACCTCACCTGGCTACAACCTCATTTCAGGTAGTTGTAGAGAGCCATAAGGTCTGCCCTGAGCCTCCTCTTCTCCAGGCTGGACAACCCCATCACAATCAACATAAATGAGGTGGGCAGAATTCAGATTTCAGCTTCCCTCACACCAAGTCCATGCTGATCCAGCTAGTCACAACCAAGCCCATTCACAAAAATGAATCTGTTCAACACATTTTTTCAACTCACAGGTGCCATTTAAAACCAAACTTCCTCCTTGCTAGAGGGTGGCTTTTGGATCTTCCATGGATTTTGCCTGCTGGAGTAAGAGGTAAAGAATCATACTCATACTAAAGCATACTTCTGTGGTATACCTCTTGTCCTGTTGAATATGCTTCACATTGGCATTTAATGCTGTTTGAGCACAGACACTTCAAATTAACATGCCATTTTTTCACACTTAAAGTACTTTTTCAACTGGCAGTCTTCATAAACAATATATTAATTTTAATTTCTAAACTTACTTCTAGATCAGTTATGCTGCATCAACACATTCAACACTAACAGCAGATCTATGAAACACACCTGCTGAATATTTTATGACATTGATATATTATCTGGAAATTAAAGAAAATTAGCTAAACTGTGGCTGGGTACAGAAGTAGGCCATATCCTGTATATTTTTAGCTCATTTTCCACTAATTAGAGCAGAGGGTATGCTTAGTTAGGCATATAATTAAGCAATAATACCCTAGTGATTCAGTAAGCACTACTACTAGTTTGCTAATTAATGACATCATGAAATCTAATAGTAGTTCTCTTATCATTTTGATCAATGAGTTATTGATTTTATAACAATACAGACATATCTGAAGAAGTAATAGTCACCAACTGCACTCACATAACCTCATTTAAAACAGAATCAAATCATTAGGCTTTTGTAAAAGAAAATCAGCTATTTTAGATATAGCACTTTCAACTACATACAGCAGTGGATAACTGTGTCACATTATTCTTAAGTTACTGAAAAGTGGCATAAAGACAATCTGAAAAAGCAAAAGGATGCTAAGCTAAATTTATTCTTGTTGGGAATGTTACATTCAAGAGGACAGAGGTTTTAGAAGGCTTGTTATAGCAACTAGACTCTACTATATCAGCTAGATACAGCTGATATCAATAACCCTATCAATAACCACAGAATCAATAACCCTATCAATAACCCTATCAATAACCACAGAATCACAGAATCCAACTCTGAGGTTGGAAGGGACCTCAGAGATCATCTGCTCCGACCTGTCCACCATGGGCAGGGAATGCCTCTTAACTAGACTTGGCTGAGGAAGGTCTCATCCAACCTGGCCTTGCACACCCACAGGGTATACAGGATTAAGCCAAATGAGTATGGATGCTTAGTCCTGTTCCTGGATCTAGACTATCTTTTAGGTGCTGTGCAGAACTGAATTTCTTAAAGATTTTTAATGGCATNCATAACATTGGAACACTCAGCAAATCTCTCCCTCGGTGCTAGTATAGCTCCTCACTCCTCCTGCACCTCAAGACAGGGAACACCAAGCATTAAAAGTTTTCCTGACAGCTAGATCAAAATTAACAATGACAGTGCCATTTCCTCTAGAATTATTCCAGTAACAAAAATAAATACAGGTTGGATATCACTCAGAATGAGATTGATGCACTTGAACAATAATTTCTTTTCAGTTAATGAAGCCTGTAATATTTAAATAGTATCCCTCTTTTGCTATATTAAGTGGTGCAAAATGTCTAATGCATGATTAATTTTTAAATATTGTAATGGCTCCAGAATATTTCATTACTGAATGATTCATTAGACAATGCCAGATTTAAATATCTGGCAAAGATTTCTTCTTATAAAGAATTACACTCTACTAAACCCTGAACACAGCAGGCCAAAGTTGACCATTAATTTTTTTCATCAGTTTCGAAGTGATTTGTCATTAAATATTAATCTCCGCCCCAGAGGAACCAGAGCACATGGCCTTAGGCACTGAAGCAAAAGAAGTGATCCTTGTGATTCTTTTTCCAGACCCAAGCAGTCTCCAAAGGATTGTTAGGAAAACAAAAAAAAAAAAACTGTCTATTACCCTCTCTTGCCAGCCTTGGTAGTGAAAATCCCATTTTGTCCAGCAAAAACTCACCTACCCAGTGTCTCTGGGACAATACATAGCTGTGGAGCTGTCAGAAGAGCAATGCCATCTGCAAGTGCAGCACATACTGGAATGGGCTGCCCAGGGAGGTGGTGGAGTCACCGTCCCTGGAGGTGTTCAAGGCACATTGGGACGTGGCACTTGGTGCCATGGTCTAGTCTTGAGGTCTGTGGTAATGGGTTGGACTTGATGATCTTTGAGGTCTCTTCCAGCCTTGGTGATACTGTGATACTGTGATACCGTGATCATCCCGGACAGTGCAACCTGTAAATCCTTTGTTCCCAGGGAACTCCTCCACATTCCTGTAAGAGCCTTCTGCCTCTTTAACTTTCGATCTTTGCTTTTGCATTCTGCTGAGGTGGCTCAGATTGAGCCTTCATCCTTCCATCCATCCAGCCTCAATTCATCATATAGTTCTACCTAGGGAATTCTAATAATTCCCTTATTAGCCTTTTCAACTGAAGTAATCTCTTCAGATCCCAAATGGATTATCTGGACAAGCCATTTATTCCACTGAAACAAGACAAATACTTGGGGTTTATTATTTTAACAGTTTCCTTTTCTTTTTTTTTTCTTTTTGCTTTTTTTTTTTCAAGGCACAGCCTCTAGCTTCTCATTAAGGCTTTCCCAACACATATTGCTCCATGTTTTATCAAATCACCTTTACCCTACACCTGGGCTGCACAATGTGGTTTTACTAATCACTGTGTAGAATTTTACCAGAACAGAAGGCTTTAAAGTATTCCTCCTGAGGACACAAGCACTCTAATTATTTTTTTTTTTTCTGGGAGTGCAGAAGAAAATTTCTCTCACCTTTATGAAGAAGAGCAGTAGGACTCATTTCCACTGGAATTTTTTGTGTCTCTAAGTGGTCTTTTCTCTTGAACCAAGCCTCAGAAGACAAAACTAATGCCTGTTTCTGGAAAAGCCACGTTCAGGGATAAAAAATACAAATTGCTCATTAGGGAGGAAGCAGCAGAGAACAAATGTCCTGTCCTCCAACACACTCATATCATTGCTTCACATATACATTAAGGTAAACAGAAGCAAGAGAGATAGTTCCTGGATTTGTGTTTGCAATATAAAATAAAAACAGCAGCGCTGCTCTGGTATCCTTAAGAGAAAGATCAACCACCCATACAAAGTATCTGAAACTGCTGGGGCTGTAATTGTGGTAATGATGCCCAGTTCATAAAGCTCATGGCTGACCTAGACCGTGAAGAGGAATTTCCTCATTTACATTTGAAACATCATCTTAGGTCCAAAACAAAAGACTCATTTTCTTTCAATATGCATAAGGAGATAACGGCATAAGTTTCATACATCCAGAGAGAGATGTAATTCATGCTTATCATAATCATATCATAACCATATCAAAGACCAGCTACAGCTAGCAACATGCATAAAGATGAAGAAAAAGCTCACAGTAAAGGTGCTGAGCTGAATTACAAAGCACTGCGTTGCCTTGCACTGAGTGGAAGGTGGCACGCTAAAAAATTAAAAGCAAATTCAGCTGCTATGGTTCACTTATTCCTCCATCCTTCTGAGACTGCAAACTAGCTGGCTGTGTGCAGCACCAACACTCTCAGTCATGGGACACAAACAAGAGTCAGCAAAACCCTAACTGAGGAGCAGACCAGCAACTAAAAGATTAAATGCTCCACAGCTTGTAACTGGCTGTGTAAATAACCCACTCCTTCAAATAATTGTTTAAGCAGCAGTTTAAAACCTTTTGGGTAATTGCTATATTTGGTTCTAGGATCAACATAGCCTGTTGCTAATGAATTACTTGCATTAGGAGATAGATCCTGTATTCTTCAGCCTGCTGTAAACAAAAAATAAATTATATTGCACCTAAAGGCTGCAAAGAAAAACAGTTTGGTGACCATATGTTGAGCTTTAGACTCTGCAAATCCCAGCAATGATACTACAAATTTTATGTTGGTTAAATTATCCAAAGAGAGGAGTACCATGCAAAGCTGTTTTCTCTTTCTTCTCTCTAAAACCAAATGGTGAAAATAGCAAAAGATGTTGCAGGAAATTGTAAAATGCTGACAGTTTCTGCCCAATTAAGGAGAACATTTAACTCTGGCCAAGGACAGTTAATTCTAAGACCACATCTAAAAATCAGGAAGAGCTGGAACAAAAGCAACCATCATTATATTAAAAGTGCCTCATCAATGTAGTGTTAAGCATCAGAGTATTGTAAGGAGGGGATGGTGCAAGAATTAATAGTTTTATTGTAAAAATAAATTGCTGTGTCCTCCTTCTTTTTTGTGTTTCTATCTAAAGCTTCCACTAGTAATTGAGCTAGCTAAACGTAGCCTTTGTTAGATGAAAATGTGGCCAGGCCATTAGCTCTCTTTTTATCTGACAGCTTAATAAAGTGAGGCTCACGTCATAAAAATGAACACTGCAAAGGAAAATTAAGTTGGAAGGATTTACTAGGCATCACCCCATGCTACTTTTTAAGGTAAGTCCTTTTTCAAGGAGTTCAATCAATGCTATTGTTTCTTTCGGCTTTAATAGAACCCATATATTTATATATTCCACATAAAATCATGATAATGGATTTCTTGTACAGAGTACATTAAATTTATCACTGATACACAATGAAATTGATATATTGTGCCATGGCCCTGTCATAACATGTGACTGATTTTGTAATGCTTGGCCTAAGAGTAAGGTAATAGTGTACTACATTCCTCCTCGGTGATCTATTTTCATGTGTTGTAGACACTGGACATTTATGATACTGTACATCTTTGTAAAGGTGAGAAAACAGATGAACCATACATGCCAAGGGTTAGTTGTTTTTTCTAGACCAATGCTGATTGGTATCCTACTTCCAAGATGCTACAGGTGGAATGAAGTTGTGGTTGGCCCTAAGCACACAGGAGACTACACAAGTCTGAAGAATCACAGAATCACAGAATGGTTTGGGTTGGAAGGGACCTTAAAGATCATCTAATTCCAACCACCCTGCCCTAGGCAGGGACACCTCCTACTAGAGCAGCTTCCTCCAGGCCTCACTCAACATGGCTTTGAACACTTCCATGCCCGGAGCCTCCCCAAAAAGGTGAAGTCCTCCTGACACGTGCAAGCCTCAACTCCCACAGAACCATTCCCTGCTCCTGGGAGCTGGATAAAACTCCCCAAGACACCAGCACCGAGTCCCCCACCAGCAGCTGGGCACCGAAGCACCCTGCTCCACAGCACCCACAGCAAGGGGCTCCCCTCCCACACCAGAAGCCTTTAACAATTTCTCCCACCCTGTCCCACTTGGCTAGAGCCCTTCTGCTCGAGGCAAACATCACCACTCACAGCACCTGCACCCTAACACACCTTTGCTTTCCTGTTAAGCGACAATAAAACTTTCTTTAGAGGAAGAAATTCATCCATAGAAATTATCAATATAAACCATATTCTGCAATGCATGTGCTGGCTGAGAATATCCACTCCTGAGTCCTTCTGTGTTGTTTTGCATATTTGCCCAAAAAAAAGCCAGTCTTAAAAAGTTATCTTCACCCTCTCCACTGAGATACCAGCTGCAATGGAAGTTTGCTTTAGAAGACCTTTAATAGGGGCAGGGAGTTACAGAGAAGAGAAACTTCCTCCAGCACAACTTTTTGTTGGTGCCAGCACAACTTTTTTTGGTGAGCACTGGTTTCTGTCTGAAATTCAGCAAAGCAAGCAAGCCTGGCTGCAATATACAGGGATTTAGGGACAGGGAACATGCACTTTGGTATCGGTTTAGTTTGTGTTTTAAATAAAGTGCATCCTCTCTGCAAAGATACCAAACCTCCATTCTCACTTCTGAACCTGAATGTGATACTAAATATTTTTAGACTGGTACTAAATAACTTTCTTTAATTTGGTTTTATTTGCACCAGGACCAATGTTAAGTCTTTGTCTGTCAGGCAGAGTCTGTCATGAAGCCAGTGAAAGGCACTGACTGTACTTTTCAGTTGTTTGACATCTGTTAGATGTAGTCTAATAAGACAAGCAAGCTCCACAAAAGCATTCAGGTCTCCCTCCATTCCTAATGGGCACAACAAGGGAAGGCAACGCACTGGAACAAATTCCATAAGAGCTCTCATGGAAAAACATTTTTCCTGTGCCATAGAATTAACAGTTTTCTTAGACTAACATCTAATAAACCCCTTCACATGTGCTTTGCTTCAAGTGAGCATGGAATGTTAATGGAGCCAATGGAACTACTTAGAGCCTAAACTACCAGGGCATGCTCAAGCGATCTACTAAATCAAGGCTTTCATGAGTTAGAAGTCTGCGCTTTACTACTTCTCCGAGTCAAACTGAAGAGGGAGCTTTTACAGAGGTATATTTTTGCTTCCTCATTTATGTAATGGTAAGTCCTTATGTCACCTAATTCAGCACTTCTTCCAAGAAGCAGGAGTTATTTATATGCTGTGTATTAAGAGCATTTTTTTCATTGGCTTTTGAATTTGTCATCTTCAATTTGGCTCAAAGTCTCCTGCCTGTATTTGGACAAAGGTGTATCCTTCGGCAAACACAGTGTCTACCAAGGTCCCTGAATATTCCTCTGCTTTCTAGAATGCTTGCAGTCTTTTCAGTCATTCCTCAATTTAAGTCACCATCTGCCTGCAAGCATTAACTGAAATCACAGGACATGGAATAACTGTGTGAAATTGAATTGAGCCAGAACACAGGAAACAGCAACCTTTCTGTGTTAAGTGCATGAGATTTCAGTGCACACTTTGGCATAAAACAGGATTCTGCCTACCATCAGCCACAGGAACAAAGCTCCTGTAACATACTATAGAGGCACTGGTGAAGTTCTAACGCTAAGGAGAAAATATTTGCAGAACGACTTGGAGGAGTGGAGGGGAATGAGTCCCTCCCAACATACAGACTCTGCCTCTTCTCCCAAATGGGGACCAACAAATATTTTCAGGTAACCATCCACAGCTACTTTGCTGTGCCACAAGGTTTCTAAGGCAAGTGGATGTAACAAGGGTCCTCTTTGAGACAGCTGTTTAAAGACTGATCTGAGCTATATCCTGCACATACAGTATCATGATCCTTGTGAATGTGCATTTCTAACAGACTCCCTTCCTATCCTGCCACAGAAAAAGTCACTGGCCATGTCCTCCATCAGAGAGGAGCTGCCACAGTCTAAATAACCTGGTACCTCTTCATGCACAGTGGCTGCAACTGGCAAGCACTTCTAGACACACAAAAAAAAGACACTTGGACTGCTGTTCACACAATGGATGTCATTGAAACCTCATCCATCACGGTCACACGGAACACAAACCAAAAGGCATGGCTGTGATTTAGACATCAATCTGACAAACTTCCACGGGACTTAGACTTAATTACACCACGCAACTTGCTACTCCATAGCCTCTTTTCATTTCACAGGTTTGGAAAATGTCTGTTCTTCCACAGAAGAATGTCAAAAGAGTTTTTTTCCATGCCAGTGTTAGAAATACAGGACTGATCTTTATGGAACCCAGTTGCTATTCTAAAGTTATAAGAAATCTGTTGGAGATCTGAGGCTCTTTCTCCAGAGTCCCATTTGTGTGCTCTAAGCTCTAGGCTGTTCTCTCTATGCCTCAAGTTTGCAGGTAAACCTTTTTGGCCACTCAAGACCACTGTGACCCCTTCACTTTCAATTTACTACATAACTTTACACATTTCCAACTTTCTCATTCAGCTCAGCTTGTTTCCCTGTTTCATCTTCAGTGCTTGTGAAAGATAAAGACAGAATCAAAGTGAGGTGGAAGAACAGAACTCCAGTGTCAGTGTTCAGGAGTTCAGCCTTGCCAGGTGCCAAACACTCAGGAGCTATGCAACATCTTGCAGAGAAACAGCTTCATGTTCTTTGATTTTGCCCATACATTGTTATTTTTAGACTTGCTACTGCCTGTCTGTTGTAGTGTCATGACAATATGGTCTCTGAAGGCTCACTCTCTTCAATTCCTACCCTAAAAGAATGACACTATCAAGAAAAGAAGCATTTTTAAATAATTTTTTTTTTGCTTCTGTGCTGTCTTTTCCTCTGCTAATAATGATTTGTATTTTTCTGTGACTAGAGCAAAATATAATTATACATCTACACATATATATCTATATCAACAATCGTGGAGGAAACTGCATGCACCATCATTCACATTTCTTATTCATTACTGACAAGAATTTGAATTGGTTAATTTTCTGTTTTATCAAAGCACTACATTACAACTGCCATGACTTCATTGATTTTCAAGGCATTTCCCCTCCCAGGGAGATGGTTTGCTTTCAACAATCCATGAAAATTCATGTATTTCAAAATCAAACCTAATGATTTTATATCTTCCTATTCATACCTTCCAGTTGGAGCTCTATAGTTTACTTCTTGCCATTTGAATAGTGATTAACATAATTATATTTTTACATATCCTTGAGCTTCCCAGACAAGCTGCAGATATTCAGCTGAATATAAGCTACCAAACTCTCTTTGAAACAAAGGGCAGAGTTTACAAGTAGCTATATCAGACTGGTTGATTTGGACAAATTACAAAAGCATCTAGTTAGAGAAGTCTTTCACAACCCTTCTCCAGATGAGTTTCTGAATACACAAGACTCATTTTACCCACTTCGGCATCTGATCTATTAAAAGATTTTTACCTCTGTCTACAACTTCTTTTCTGCTTTTGTTCTTAAGCAAACAATATGTCTAGTGCCATCTCCAAATGAAAGCATGACCTCAAAACTAGACTCCAAACTCTTCAAAGTAGATTTTCTATGTTTTTACTTCATGTGATCACTCTGTCTTGAAAAAGACTTCTAAAAAATGTATGATGATGCAAGGAATTGTAGAGAAACTATTAACAGCATCAAGCCAGATTGCAGTGGGGCAACCTCCCTTCCTTACATTTTCACAGAGTTCTCCAAAGAGTTCTGGAAATCCAGGATTTCAAACAGATTACAAAAATCCTCCCAAGATAGATTTTAGTGGATAAAGGTAGACACAGTCTCTGATCTGATCCTGAACAGAGGGCATAAAAGCTGTGGGGAAGGTCTTCTGGAAAAATGTACCACCTTAGATGGAGGTGACTATGGTACTGTACATAATCTGGAGCTACAGGCTATTTGGAAGGTGTACAAAGCACTGACTGGTGTTTTCACACCGGTTCCTCTTCACTGCTCTGCAAAGTCAAACAGATGGTATTTAAATTGATTTTTTAAAAAACATATAGAGAAGAGGCTCAATCATTTTCTGGTTAACCTTCAGTGTTTGTATTGAAAAGAAATTGTGAGTGTAGGTTCAGTGTAGCTTTCACTTGAAAGTAAATCCCACCTCTGTGTATGATTAAGTTATTCAATAACTTTTGCACAGGACCCAGTTAGCTTTCCTTTGTTCTTGATGATCTTTGAGGTCTCTTCCAACCTTGCTATACTGTGATACTGTGATACTGTGATACTGTTCTATAATATGGTGAACATTGCACTTTCTACCAAAGTTGGCTCAACTTTCTGCTCTGCCACCTATTGTCCTCACAATTTGATTAAAAATTGAATTTTGTTTCAAAGCCAAAAAGCTTTTTTGTTGCATGTCATCTCTGTAAATTTAAAAAGCCTGTGTCCCTCTGTGATACCTTGGGAATCCCTCCTCAAAAACCTAGCTTCAGTGAGCTGGTAAATCTGACGCTGTAGTAATTTCCTAGCAGCCAAATCTTGTCTGCTCCCACTTCAGAGTCATCTACTGGGACAAAGCATGTGTTAATTCTTTTTCATGCCAGAGACTTCTGACTAGCAATAGCTGCCATTTAAATATCCCAGATAAGGACTTAAGATTCTCCTTAAGAGGTTTCAGTAAGCTGATTTGTGGTGCACCTCTCCATCCAAAAATCCTCGAGGAAGAATTAGCAGGGCAAAAGAAGACCCACGAAGGCAGAACAGCTGTTGTTTTCACACTACAGAGTAAATGAGAGATGCTTCCTTCCCTATGGAAGGAACCAGGCAAAGCCAACACACACTAATGGAACCTGAATAGCTGGGTTGCAGGTAAGACTTCACAGACTAAGCAATACCTGTAGCAAGGACATATCTTTAAAGTGGGACAGAAACAAACCACCATTTTAAGCTTTCTTTTGAGACTAAACTACTGAAAACCTCAAGAGAGCTTTCTGCACTGCGAAACTAAATGGGTTGCTATGTGGAATAAATCATTGATTTAATGGAAAGGCAAAAAAAAACCCAGAACATTATCCCCCAGTTAACCCAGACTAAAAGACCAATGGTATTTTCTGAAGAAAGGAAAGCCTCCCAACCTTCCACAAACAATCCAGTTGACCCTCATCTTGAAAATGCATCCTTGCCTGTGGTGATTGATATTAAATACACTCATAATGTCTTTCTACTTCATGAAGAAGTAATTAGCATTTGTTTTCATGATGAGACTTGAGCAACACAACTTCCTTTCTATCGTTCAACTATTGACACTGTTTTCTTGAAAGATCAGAAGCAGCTGAATGCAGAAAAAGCCTCCAGAGAAATTAAAGCAGCTACACTGCCTTTCATTCCAGAGTACATGGTCCAAGTGAATTACATGTCTCAGGTATGCACAGCTGCCTGTCTTGGGCTGAGGATGGATCTGACTTCCCATGCATATGCAGTTGTTCAAAATCTCCTTCTCTCTCCCTTTACATAGCATTCACATTAAAAACAGAACTAGAGCTGGTGAATCATGCTGCAATGTGTGGCAATAATCTTTCTGATAAACTGACATTGACCTTATGCTTCCCAGCTACCTGTGCTCCCACTTGCACACCCACAATGGAGTCCTCAAAACTGACCAGGAGGGCAGTGGAAGGTGGATAACTCACCACACAAAACCCTGCTGTATTCCAGACCATGACAGTCTGGATCACTAGTGCAGAGGTGGTACCCAGGGGATAGGATGGATTTGATCTCTCATTCAGTCTCCTACTTTTTACAGTGAAGAGAAGACTTAGAGGGGATATAATCAATGTTTATAAATACCTGAGGGCTGGGTGTCAAGAGGGAGGGGACAAACTCTTCTCAGTTGTGACCTGTGATAGGACAAGGGGCAATGTCAGGAAGAACACGAGGAAGAACTTCTTTACTGTAAGGGTCACAGAGCACTGGAACAGGCTTCCCAGAGAGGTTGTGGAGTCTTCTCTGGACACTTTCAAGACCTGTCTGGATATGTTCCTGTGTGACCTGCACTAGATTATGGTCCTGCTCTGGCAGGGGGGTTGGACTCAATGATCTCCAGAGATTCCTTCCAACCCCTAACATCCTATGATCCTGTGATCCAGTGTTGCGGTCAGCAGAGATTCCTCCATCTTCAGCATGCACTAAAAGGGAGAGACAAAGTAGTCAAGCAGAAGCACAATCTTCCCAATCCTGAATTGTACACTTACATCCCTTCAGTTTGAGCTGAAGGAGACTTTGTTTTTCTTCCCCTCTGCCTGCATCCCTATATTGAAGAAGATGGACAGTGCAGGCCTGCAATGAGCCCACAACTGGATCTTGCAAATTGTATTTGAAAGAACTTGAGAAGACTAATAGCAGAGATTGCATGTCAGAAAAAGAAAAAAAAAAAAAAACTAAAAAAAACCCCAAAAACCAACCAGACCACAAAAACCATGTTAGTAAAGAATCATAGCTTGAACCTGATCCTTGCTCTATTTTCAGGGAGTTATTCACATTGTCCTTGTCAAACTCACAGCAAAATTTACTTTAAGAAGTAACGATTTTGCTAATACTATCATTTGTATCACAGTAGTTCAAGCCCTCACTCCCATTAAACCAAATAAAATATGGTCCCAGCCCCTAAGATCCTACAGTTGAATCATTTGTTTCTATCACCAAGCCCTTAGGAAGCTCGTTAGCTCTTTATCATAGGAAACACTCTCACAGAAAATCGATCTTCCCCAGCTTGCTACCAGCATTTTCCTTTCCTCCAGTGCTGCTGTTTTTAAGCTATTATTTTGCACAAAACTTACAGGGTTTGATAAATCTTTGGATGCAATTCAAGAACAGTCATGAGCCTGTGTGGGCACTTCTCTCTTAACCCTCTCTTACAGAAGGTCTGGCTTGCCAGGGTTTTTTTCAATCTTTTTCTTGTTTGGAGGAGCCAGCACAGTCCCAGCCACTAGTATCTTAAAAGGACCCAACACCAACCACCCAATACTCACAAGGAGGACATCAAAAAGACAGAGCCAAGCTCTTCAAAATGTTGCATGATAAGAAGACAAGGAATCAAGGCATGTATTGAAACAAGACAGGTTCAAACAGAAAAGGGGGAAAAGTCCTTTCATGATTGAGACATTCAAGTAACAGAACAAGCTGCTCAGAGAGGAGGTGTAATCTCTATCCTTGGAGGTTTCCAAGACCAGACCACATAAAACCCTAAGTAATGTGGTCTGAACTCCTGGCTGACAGAGCTTTGAGCATGAGGTTGGATAACCTGAGGTCCCTCCTAACCTGAATTATGCTATAATTCTATGCCTCAGTTTCCACATCCCTTTTTAACTGAAGTTTATCTTTTTCATCTCTATGTGCATCAGATCTTAAACATGTTATCAGCATTTTGACTAAAAGGTTCCAAGACCTCTTTCAAACAATTACTGAAAGCATTTCAAAACAAATGTCTCTTACAAGGGTTTGAAAGGCAGAGGTTTTGATTTTATGTTAGCATTCATATGTGGAAAAAGTGATCCTCAAAGGCTAATCTTTTCCTGAATTAAATTATAGCTCTTTGGGAGTTACATATACCTAGTCACAGCCATTTGATATATAAATGGACGGAATTACAGACAGAATTTTTAAATAGGGAGGATCACTTACTGCCAAATGAAATTTAGGAGCATAGTGGGAAGCAAAACAGAAAATGAAAACCAGTAACAGTCCAAGCTTTGTCAGGTGCAGCTAGAGGAAGCAGTACCCATCACTAGGCAACACTTTAATTTGCTTCAAGGAGAGTGAGAAAGACAGCCAGGAAGAGTCATATGAGTTTGCAGCTAAGTTGGTTGTCCTCTGTTTGTTCACTGTGTTCCAGGCTGGCTCAGGATACAGGACACAAAAACATTCTCTAAGGCAGGTTTCGTATACAATACATAAATATCTCTCCTCAGGGGACCCGGGCTACATAATCAAACACTTTCTTAGCCAATGTAAAATGATCAGTCAAAACAATCCACTCTAGAAGCATGCAGAAGTCACAGTGTAAGCAGCATAACTCAGAAAATTTGTGTTATCATTAACTTAACCAGAAACAGATTTCCATAAACTAAAGTTAGAGCTAATGTCTGACTGAAGTGGAGAATCTTTTACCCAGAGAGTTACAGAACAAACCACACTAAATCAGTAGAGTGCTAATTCTGGGAATTAAATGGAGTTTCTTATAGATGTGTTTTAACACCCTCTTCCCTTCCCAAAATGAGAAATTCCATTAACAGCATTATTAGCTCTCCTTTAAATAGCTAATTACACTGAACTCCAGTCATAATGTCTAATTACTGGTTTATTCACTCCAACTGGTTTATAACATGATGAGAAATTACTGAGATGAAATTGGATCAAAGGCTAACATAAATGTATTTGCATTTCAGACTGCCTTCAAAGGCAGAGGTGGAGCTGGGGCATGGGGGTTTGGGGTGGTGGAAAAGAAACAGCAGCATAAAGCTACAATTCCATGAGCAGTCAGCAGCTGTTCCTTTCAGAGCCCCTTTCTTCCTCCATGTCCACATACACCTGTGTGCTGTATACTTCGGAGAATCATTCCAGACAAAGCAGTGAGAGAATTTACTAAGGGCTCCATAATGCACCAAGAAAGGGATGCAATTACTTTCATTGCCTTTAGAAGATCACGATAGGAAACCTGAAGCACAAGGCTGCAGCAGAATCATAGGCAGCTACATTAAGCCAAGCTAACCCTGCAGTTTTCAGGGCCCTCTGTAGTGTTACCATAATAAAAATCTACAACCTCTAATGTGCATACAACAGATGGATAATAAGTTTTACCTCATTATCTCACAGCAGAATGGTGTGGGGTTTTTTTTAAATTTAAAATTTTCCCTATAAAATTAAAATGGGACCATTAGCACTCCCAGGAACTTTAATTGTTTCTCAAAGTATAGAGGAGCTGACGTTGGGATGAGCCTGGAAATGGTGTTATGCCTGGAGATGGGTGGAAGGGTTTCAAGAGGAACTAACCTAAAAGTCTGAGAAGCCTTGAAATAAAATAGGGAAAAATAATTCCTCAGAAAGCTCTCTTCTATCAGTGCTGTCTCACCTTCTTCTCATTTGCAGTCATATGCTGTGAAAGTTTTCCTTTTCAAACTTCCCAAAGTCGTATAAAAGGTATCTCCTCTGCAATGAAGGAACTTCAACCTCAAATTATTACTTGTCTCTCTTAGTTGAAAGGAGAACATCAAGACAGCTAGATTGTTCATCATCTGAGATTGGGATGCAACGTTCATTCATGTCATTGAGGAGACTTCATCAAAAATTTGGGGTCTTTTGAAAGCCAGGTAAGTTAAACAGGGATCTACCTCAGTTCAGAAAGACAATGTTCTTAGTCTTCTACAAAGACATCTGTCTCCTTCATCAGCATGGGATGTTCGATGTGAGTAGTTGCACTTTTATAGGAAGACTGACTTAAGGACCAGCTCCATCCTAATCAAGACTCTGACAACATCTTGAGGGCAATAGCTTATGCAAGCAGTATCTCTCTTTTGGTCATGATTTAAAACAGGAGAGACATGGCACAAGAGTTAGATAACATTTTGCTCCTCTCGTTCTTTGTTACAGTGTACAACATCCTTATCCTTCATGTCCCTGTCCTTCCAGAGACACATTAGTATAAACACTTTTTTTAATGACTGGTAGGAAACAGGACTTGAACTTCATGCATGACAGCATCATATTAACAGAGACAGGTCATGAATTATGCAGATAATTTGTCATACATTTCCTTTAGACTATATAGCTAATTAAGTGCTGTACTTTTCATATGAATTCTGTAATTAATCTGACATATGCTAACCAAGCAACCCAACTCTGGCCACTATTATGCTTCATTACAGAGTGAAAGTTAATGGTGATCTCTGGTTTTGACATTAGTTTGAAGCATTAAAACTAATAGCTAAAGCTCCATGTTATCGGTGATCCTCTTCTGTGCCTCTTGCTTACATTTATTAAAAACACACACCCTCCTTCATGAGAAAGAATGAGTCCATTTGAAAGACAGCCCCATCTTATGGATAGTTGGGAGTTTAAAGAAAAAAAAAAAAAGTTTCCTTTTGGCTATTAAAACAACAATGCAGAGAAACTGCAGAACCAAACCTGCCAATATGAGACCTTAAGATTCTTCACTTTCCCTCATGGATGAGCATTTCAGGATATCCCAGTGTGCTGGCTTGAGGCTAATTGGAATATTTTAATGAAAAAAAATTAGATTATAGGCTGTGAAAAGCAAACAATGGTGATGTCTACTTCACTCATAGGCTTGCTGAGATGTATAAGAATAAGAACACAAACATAGAAAAGACACTCACTCTCTCTCTCAGAGAGTCTTGAGCTCTCTAGCTCTTTTGGTCTTGGCCTCTCTGCTGAATAACCTAACTAACCACCCTACTTCTAACCCCCCTGGCCGATCCTCCAAACTCATCGTGTGCATAAGCCTAACCCTGGGGTAAGGTATAGGGGTGGGAAGAAGGTGGAAGGGTGGTTGGGAGCCCCTCCTGGGGACTCTGATTTCTGGGAGGGGAATTGTGTTTCTGTATTACCTTTAACTTGCGTATTTCTGTAAATATTCATGTCTATTATGTATATATCTGCTTGTATATTGTGCTAAGCTGTAAATATAGCTTCATTCTTTAACTTTCAGGCAGCTGAGTCTAGTCTGGGGGATTTTACAAAGTGGGGGGGGGTGGGGAATTCCCAAACCATCACACCCAGGTATGTTTACTACATTATAGACACAGGGCAGACAGGAGTTACAAATACATAAACTGAAAAAGTTCTATGGTGGCCCATTGCACTCTGCAGTCATCAGCCAGGTCAGTGATCGTTAATTAACTGTCATGCTCTTTGTGCTGGTTTGAGGCTAATTGGAATATTTTAATGGAGAAAATTATATCATAGGCTGTGAAAGGAAAACAATGGTGATGTCTACTTCACTCATAGACTTGCTGAGATGTATAAGAAAAGAATACAAAACAAAGATAAGACACTCGGGCTTGCAGACACACTCGGGCTGTCTAGCTTCTGGCTTTTCTCCTCTCTGCCAAGTAACCTCACTAACCATTTCCCTTCTAATCCCCCTGGCCGATCCTTCAAACTCATCTTGCACATAAGGCAAACCTTGGGGTAAGGTATAGGGGTGGGGAGAAGGTGGAAGGGTGGTTGGGAGCCCCTCCTGGGGTCTCTGATTTCTGGGAGGGGTGTTGTGTTTCTGTATTACCTTTACCTTGTGTATTTCTGTAAATATTCCTGTATATAGTGTATATATCTGCTTGTACATTGTGCTAAGCTGTAAATAGAGCTTCAGTCCTTAACTTCCAGCTGGCTGAGTCTTGTCTGGGTGATTTTATGAAGTGTGGTCGGGCAGGGAACTCCCAAACCATTACACTCTTAAAGGAAATGACTGAAGGTCTGTGTAGGAGAAGCAGGAGTGAGGTTGGAAAGCTTTATTCTAAACACGTGCCTCAAGCAGTAACATATGTATCAGAACCATTTTTACTTTATTTTTTCCAAACTTTTTAGATGAATTAATGAAGAATGAAAAGCTTCCTTCCTCCCTTCTACTGTCACTACATGTCTATTAAAAAGATTGCTATCCCTACATTAAAATCAAATCTAACTTTGGTTTATGCATGAATGAGGCGCTCCAAGACCCGAGCTACAATAAGTCACATGGGACTAGATCACATTCTAACTTGAGAGCTATAAGCACAAATACCCAGTTGATAACAGTATCAATATCATTTAGAATTAGGAACACTTTGCTATTCACCTTGGTTACTCCTTTCTATCACTTCCTCTGTTGACTGCCTCTCATTACTCAACTTCCATCAGCAAACACGATTGCCTGTCATTGATCCTTGGTGCTGCAACAACTCACCTACCCTTTAAATCCATTTTTTGGAGGCTGTCAGTTTTGATTTCTTGCCTCAAAATGTCATCTTAGTCTTTGGTGTTTTGTCATACTTAATTCACAGTGAACTACAACACAGCATTCTGGAAAGCACACTTCAGTTTTAAAATAAGCAACTGTTTTATGTTACAGTCACAGAACAGCTGAAGAACGCAGACTCTCAGGTAAGGAGGCTTTGTGGTGAGCATCCAGCAGTTCAATACAATGACCAGAACCAGCCCACAAGGCAGGCAGCATGACACATACAGGTCTGGACACAAAACTGGCATTGCATGCACACTGCCTGAGAGCCCACAGGCACCACAATTTCACATGACTGTACAAACTGCTGTCTTAGCTGATTTGATGACTAGTTGCAGCCTGACTGCCAAGGAAGTAGAAAGTTTAATTAAAACTGGTCATGAGAACATCCCAGGATTCTGTAGGAATAATTTCATTCCTCAAAGTGTTTCTTCTGTGCATGTAACAGAGAAGCACATCAGACATACGGACAGAGAATCACCAGAGAGGAGAAAATAACTCTTGCAACATACATCCCGATGTGAGGAGCTATACGGGTTCCTAATTGGCAACAGAAGCTGCAGAATGTTTGAGGAGCTGGTGAAGCAGCAGCAATTTGCTCATGATTCATTTGGCTGCCATAAGACAAGCAGGGTGGCTGATGGTCTGACCTTTCCTCACAGCAAGCTGATAGACACTGCCTCTTCATTTGAAGCAGTTCTCTGGAAAGGCAGAAGTGATGGTGCATCTTTAACCAGATATTGCTTCTTATCAAGGAGCTGCACCTTTTACTCTAACAAAGATTACAAAAACAAAGGACAGACTATTTCAGTAATGAGAACAGAAGGTTTTTAAGTTGTCTACATTTCCTCTTTCTCCCATTAATAAAAGCTTTAGTTAAGAACTTAGTCTGTCTGTTGTTTCAAGGGCAAAACCGAAGTCATATTTTCAGGTGTGTGCAGATGGTGACAAATTTTGGAAAGTTTCTGCAAATAAACTTTTCCAGTGTTTGCCACATTCTCCTTTTTAGCTTTTCCTAGCATCCTTTCTAGTCTCTCTTTTTAAGAACAGAACTTTTGCTAGAAAACAGGAGAGCACAGTGACTTGCAGACTGTCTGTCCATTTCTAGAAGCAACTTAGAGACAGCGCAGAGAAGGTTTTTTGTGAATTAGATGGTCCTTTTTTGTGAATTAGATGGTCCATGCTTTCAAACACTTGAATTGTTGTACCATGGAGTACCATAGAGTACCATGGAGTCAGCAGTCCCATGTGAAAGTCTTGTCAGAAGTATCTCATTTCACACTGTCTCTTTAGGTCATATTTACTGACACGATGTTGACATGATGCTGACATCATGTTGACATGTGGTCATCAACATGCTGGATGCTGGATCCACAGCTTGGAATACTCCAGCATCTCAGGGTACATAATAGTTCAAAGTGGACCATGCTCAAGCAAACTTGAGCATGAAATTAAGCAAAGGAGAAAGTAAAGCAGAAGAACTGGCCTGTTTCAGCACAGCCCTAATAAACAACAGTCCTGATGAAACAGATCTGTTCCTAGAACATCTGTACTGCATCTGAATGGAATCATATTTTTCATGGGATTCCTATCACCTATTCCTCTTACCTTTCATGTATAACTAACACCATGGCTCAGAGATTAGCCTCCATGCTCTGTCAAAGAAATGAACGCAGAAAAGCATTGCGGGCTCACCTTTTTCTTCTTCCTTGTGCTGTTCAGAAGATGAACCCAAGTAACAAAGAGCAGTGAGCACTGAAAGGATAAAACCTCAACATTTGTGTCTTTGTTCTACTACAACTCAGCAGTGTAGGGTAACAATTGCAAGGTTATTTTCTGAGCACGTGGCTAAGGAACAAGAAGTCTTCATAAAAGAGTTGTGTCTTTTCAGCAAGTTACAGAAGTGACTATTCACACAGCAACACTACTGACAAACCAAAACTGAATTTTCAAGACAGCCTAGAAGTCATTAAGTCTTCTTATTTCCAGAAGGTGTCAGCAATCCAACCACAGTTTGTTTTTTTTTTTACCACAGGATATAAAGTCCAAAGACTGCAAAGAAAGACTTCTAGGCAGGCAGTTAACTCTGAAGAAGAGACCACCATAGCATTGAGGAGGAAGGTTCTAACTAATCTCTGTAGAAGACTTTCTTAAAGGTTTTCAAAGACATACATTGACATGAATTTTCTCCTCTGTAATCCATCCAGGCCTCAGCCACAGGTGAGTTATTTGATTTGCAAGAAATCCTGTGTTCTCAACATATCCTCATCACTTGTCGACAGCTAAATGAGAACGAGAACACAGGAACTCTTCCCGTGCAAGACCTGTACATTATTTATCATTCCTTTCATGACAAGGTGATCTCCAAAACTCAGGTTTAAAAAGCTGATGAGGCTTGCCAGCCCCAGGGAGATATAAGCTCTCATGGAAGAGCAGACACATTTGGTAGCACTTCAGACACACTGAGGAATTGTCAGTATATGTTTTCAGGATGACAGGCCATTTGTCAGAGCCACTTAGGAGAATGTTACCAAAGACTGATTCACTCACTGCGTTTTGGAAATGTCTTGTGATTTGACCAAACTGTTGACATGAAGAAGCCAGGTGGGATGCTGAGTTATTCAGTCCTGAAATCTATGATCTGCGTAGTTTAAAAAAAACAATGTACACAGCAGCTGTATATCTGCATCCTGCAGCTTCTCAGATACTTTTATCATATCAGTGCAGTGTCAAACCAAATCCAACTGTGAAACGCAAAGGAACTGCTCACAGCTTCTGCTTCCAGTGTGTGTGTAAAGGAGCAGAAGACAGGTGGTGTTTGTGGTGTTTCTACAGAGCTTTTTGCATAGCTCTTCCAGGCACATTTTGGGTTTGGAACTGCTTTATGGGCAGGTAAATATTTCACAGATGGGTTAAGTGAATTCTGTCTTTCTCTCCTATTGATCACCTGGGTTTAAAAGGTTTTGCTTGATTAGATCATGGGATGGGTTGTATTCAAAGCTAAAGCTCCTGGTGTGATGCCAACACAGGATAAATAAAGGAAATGTCCTTTGAAATTGACATTGGAAAGGGCCAACTCCTGAAAGAGAGAAAAAATTCTATCACAGAGTATATGTTAACTTCAGGCAAAAGGGGAAACGATGTAGGGCAAATGACAGAGATGGAAACGCTAACCAAAATCATCTCATTTCTGCTGACCTTCAGCATCGCCTGGGGCATGTCCCTGTATTTCTTATGCAAAGAGGTACTCAGGTAGGGGAGAAAGAAGTTAGCTGTTACACAGACATACCTCTACAACATGCAAGAGTGTTATTGAAGTAAAAGAATCGAGCATGCAGACATTGGGAAATGGCAGAACCAATGCTATTAATGGAACCATAATCAAACCACTTTGTACAAATGTATGATGTCATTGCCTTTAGTTGTATCACCACAGACTCATTCAGTGCACAGGGTAAGCAGCAGCATTCGGTTTGATGACATGCAGCCTTTCTTGTACTGCCTAGCATTTGGCCCTTCTCTCTGCATCGTAGGTAAATCCTAGTTGGAAAAGAAAATTCTCTTTCCCTATCAGCTTTTCAGTAGCACTTCTTACAGGATTTTTGTGAAGTCAACTCCATAGTGCTGACAGAAGCTAAGAGGTGGTGCTATTCCCATCTCACAGGCAGGGAATGCCAGCACAGAGGTAATGCAGCAAAATGTGAGTCGCTGAAGATGGAGGGGTTTTTCAGTATATGTATTATTCACACCCCACTTAACTATGCATAAAGTCTAAGGCATTACATTGAAGTCTCTGCAATTTGCAGAAGTTTGCTTTGAATGACTTCCCATTAAATGTTTCAAAACTGCAAGTTTCTGATGGAAAACTGTGTCTGGTTTCCCGCAGGAAATGAAACATATACAGTTGTGCCATCTGTCTATTCATGTGCAGTTAATACTCCTTCCACCTCATTTCTGAACCTGTTGGTTGGTTTCAAACAAAACTGGTGGAGGAAAAAGTCTCTAAATTAATGCCTTAAGGCCTAACAAAAACTGGCAGGTAACAAGGAGTAAGACCCAAATTACAGTCTCCACTGAGAAAAAGAAGGCTTACTCCTCTTCCTGTCCCTGTCCTGCCAGGCAACAACAGACCCCTGCTCAGCACACAAAGCTTTTAACTAGCTACTTACTAGAGGACTTAGGGCACAAATGTGTGGAGCTAATATCCATGTTGTCCTTTGAGGAGCTGCATTCTCCTCTGGTGATACAAAACAGAGAAGCAAAAAAGGGTAAAATCATCTCCAAGATGCACAGTAATGAGCATATCTCTGCAATGATCACTCACTGCAGGGCAGCACTGTACTGCCAGCCAAATGTTGCCAGGAGAGGCTCCTGGATCCGGCAGAGTTTTCAAATCCAGAAATGCCAGCGCACTTTCCAAAGGATGATCTGGTGCTCATTTGACAGGACACTAGCAGAAAGACTTGGCATCACTTAGCCTAAAATACACGTCTCAAAAGAGAAACCAGTCCTCTCCAATACCCACAGTTCAGCGCAGTTCAGCAGAGGTGAAGAAGCTAGTTTGTGGGGAAGCAGCTGTGGAGCACAGCACAGCTTTGAAATACACAGAATTCTCTTTTATGCTATGTCTTTTAGCATTGCTATTCCCAAATGTCCTGCAACTAGCTCTCATTTAAAAACCAGTAGTCACCATTATCTCCTATCGTTCAGCCTGCCTTGGTCTCAAGACACTCATCAGCATGTCTCACTCTCACTCTTTCTGGCAGCCAGCAATTCTCCCTGTGCCTTCCACTCCTTTCTTTGAGACCCTGCCTGTAGTGACCTGCAGTCATAGACTCCATGCTACTCATCTCATCAGCAAGTAGTGAGATTGTAGGGGAATAAGGGGATGACACCGACCTTGTGATGCAAATTGTGCTGAGCTTTTCCTGTGCAGTCTGTTCACAGAATGTGTACCAGACCTCCCACTGTAAATACAAATCAGGCAATGAAAGAGATGCCATTGTCACCAGCTTAGAGGTGTTTATGGCATACTAAATGCACTTTTATAGAAAATATGACTGTAAACAGAGGAAGAATTGGCTGCTTTTACCGTAAAGCATTCCTAAATAGGGTGATAGAGTTGTTTGTGGCATAGAAAATTAGAAAGATGCATCCAAAAAATAAATGGTAATGGCGAAGCAATAAATTCATATTTACCTATAGAAAGCTTCACAGCTCTCTAGGAACTGTACAGAAAGTAGAACCTACAAAGCAGCCAAGAAGATGTCAGCCACAAAATCAGTCACATGCTGATTACTGCTGCTAGAAACCTGTGCTCATTGCAATCCATTTGGCATTCCCCACCCTCTAGTTGCAAATTAAATGAGATTCCAGGCTGGTGTGTCTTATGCTACCAACACCATGTGAGTGGGATTAAAGGGACTAAATCCATTGCTTGCATCAAAAGTTTCTTCCACAGAGTCCAATTACTGTGTGCAAGCACTCTGTAACCACAGGAGCTTCACGGGCCTGATCCTCCCATCTGGTGAAGCTGATGAAAGTTGTGCTCTTGGTTACAGTAGTGCAAGTGTGAGCACAGAGAAAGAAAATCTGGGCAGCAAAGGCATAAGAAAGCAGTAAGAAAAATCCCAGTTTACAAAAAGTGAAGACACTTCAGAAGGATGGGGATTGCATTCCAACAGCTCCTGAGGTGACAGATACTTTCTGCTGTGCAGCTCTGCAAAATGCTCCTATGTCTGTGGATTCATCTGTGTGGTCTAAGTCAAGAGAGGGTTCTCTGTCATATAAATCTAGTAAAAAGAAACTTGGTCATTTCCTTCCCAAAATAAATAACATTTAGAGCAGGAGCTGAAACCTGCTTTGAACAGGAGAGTGGAGATTTCTGCTGAACAGCTGATCTCTTAGGACAGGTCTCCAAAGACAGAAATGTTAGAAGTCCCAAAAGGTTATAACAGCAAGTTTTAATTAGCATAATCTGCTCTGCTCTGTGGCTACTACTTCTCATACCATTTAGACGAGAAACAAAGTAAAATACTTAATATGGGTTCCATGGAAAGCTGCTTCTTCTAGCTGGCCTTTCTAACTGCCAAGTTGTTCACACTGGATGCTGCAGCAGCTGGCTCTGTTTCCAAAGCAATACGAAAAAGTTAACTAGGACTCAGTTCCACATAGCAGTCAACTGGAAGGCATAACACAGCATATTATAGGATAAATACAATTGGAAAGGGAGGGCAAAACAACACAAACTGAAGAAGTCAAATGCAAATGTGAATCTGACATCTCTCCATTCAGAATTCCAGTTTGGTTCATAAAAAAAATACTAGCATGAACCCCAGAACACAGATCAAATGTGGAAAAGGCCCAGCAATGAGTAACTTACAATGCTGCTGCAAGCTAGACATTTGCACTGAAAAAAGTGTACAGTCCTAGGTTTTGATTTTCTTCCACAAATTCAGTTCAAATATGGCAAAGTATCTTTTGACCTGCAAGCTGCATGACAGTCATACAAAGCCAGATGAGAATGTGGCTTGAACAGCAGGGGTTTTTTTCTGATATTAGAGGAGTGATGATCAGAGGGCTGGAGCAGCTCTCCTATGAGGACAGGCTACAAGAGTTGGGGCTCTTCAGCTTGGAGAAGAGAAGGCTTCCAGGAGACCTTATAGTAGCCTTCCAGTATCTGAAGGGGGCCTACAGGAAGGCTGGGGAGGGACTATTTACAAGGTCTTGCAATGACAGGACAAGGGGCAATGGGTTTAAATTGGCAGAGGGGAGATTGAAACTGGATGTTAGGAGGAAGCTCTTTACAGTGAGGGTGGGGAGGCACTGGCACAGGTTGCCCAGGGAGGTTGTGGATGCTCCCTCCCTGGAGGTGTTCAAGGCCAGGTTGGATGAGGCCTTGAGTGACCTGTACTAGTGGGAGGTGTCCCTGCCTATGGCAGGGGGATGGAACTAGATGATCCTTGAGGCCCCTTCCAACCTTACCATTCTATGATTCTAGGAGTTCTTGAAATAAAATAAAAAGAATCATGCTAAATTTACACCATCAGAAGTTAATGAGAAAATCAGGGAGATTGCACAGCAGACTTTGGCCAGTGAACTCTCTGTCACTGGTAAGCACCCAAATCAGGAAACCTGCAGTGACTGCAACTCTGTGCTTCCTCTTAGGTGTTGAAGAAATGGCAGGAATCTCGTTTCATTCAATGCTGGAAGAACATATTTTGATGAGTGAATTCTGAAACAACAGACAGCAGGACACCAAGGTCTGATTGAATATGTGCTCTCTTCTCCAGTGAGCACTTTCAGACTCCAGTTTAGTCACTTAAAGTATGTTTCAGCACTGGATATCCATCTGGATTCTAACCTGAAATAACACAAAAATTACCACACCACTTCTGAATATACTGGTATGCACATTATCTAATGTTCTGCTGCTTTATACCTCACCATAACAGCTGAGGAATAATGGAGAAGGACTTTGGCTATTTTATGAATAATAAAGTACCAATATGAAGAAAAATGTTCTATATATCCTTGATTCACAGATCAAATGGGCCTTAATAAAAACTGAAATTAGCTGGTTATCCAATCATCTGAGGATGTAATCCTCTCGCTTTGATTTCCAAGTTGTTCATCTTGCTACTGGCTCCCCCTTCCCCTTCTGCTGCAATCTAGCTCATTAGGAGGCTGAGATTCTGGAAGAATTCAGTGCTCTGAAACAAAGGAAATTGTGTCATAATCACCTTAAAAAAATATATATACACAGCAGAAAGTATCCCCTGCAGAAACAGCCATTATTGAATATTACGTGAAACTGGGCATTTTAAGGCATTGCTTAATTTAATTGCTAGTACCCATTTAATTAGCAAGAGTTATATTTCTACCATAACGAGCAATTGCATGGAATAACAATGTGGGAAATTGGAAAAAGATTCTTTCCTCTTTGCTGAAATCACTGAAGATACCTGGCTTCTCCAATGTGTTAGCAGATTACAGCATGGTATCAAACCAAATGTCTCATCATAATCCCCATGCTGATAGCCTCCACAATAACACTAAGTCCCCCAGGATAGGAACTGCATCTGTGATGTTTTTTGTGACACAGCTTTGATTGGAAGTGGAAAGCATAGGGCTAAATTCATAAAAATACATCTGTGGCTTCTCTAAACTTTTCCCATGTTAACATTAGGCTTAGCAGAATGGTAAAGGATAAAAAAAAAATCAAATAAAAAAGAGAAGTATAAGAAATTGTGGAGAGACCAAAAACAATCTAAGCAGTGGTTATGAAACATTGCTTTAGTGGATGTGCAGGGTATGTAAACAGCAGTGGTAAGATGGACAACAGCAAAGAGTGAATGCTCACACAAAGGTGCTCCTACTGTTTCATATATCAAGGCCCATTAGCATTAAATTTCAGGTCTCATGCAAACATGAGACAGACTGATTGTTATCATTTTCCAGCCCTTTTCTGAAATCCTAAATGTGAATTTAGATAGTCTGCATAGGCAGTGGAGATATCCAGTCCAGAGCATAGGGGAGCCAATCCCTCAGAGCTGTAAACTACAAGTACACTGCTTGCACAGGACCCAAACCCAGCTCCTGAAATGGGTAGCATTAGAGGTCTCATTCCTTTGGGTTCTGGTGACTGTTAAGTCCCTGGAGAGCTTTCTCTAAATGCCTGCTCCTTTCCTAGCCTCTCTGTTCTTACACTTCTAGCCTGTCCTTTAGGTTTGCTGTTAGTTCATATCTGCTCAACATCTCAGTATGGCAAGTAAGAGGAGTAAGTAAAGGGAATTAGGAGTGGCTGCATTTGGATAGGCAGGCTGTGAAAGCTCCAAGGAGGAGCTGGTTTGCTCTACAGGAGACACAGGATACACCTCCTAGAAACAGCAAGGAAACTCTCTCCAGCCTCAGGTGCAGACCTACAAAGACACTCAATGGCAGAAACAGCCTGTCCCTCTAAGCCAACCTGTCCATGGAAATGGTAAAGGCTGGACATACTGCATTTTACAGAGCAAGGTCTCCACAGACTAAAGCAGCTTGCACATATAAAAAAGGGGACATAAATCTATTTTCTCCTACCCACAGTGACTAAAAATTATTTTCTACTACTTCAAGCATAGAAAATAGATCAAGATAAGCAGCATGGACCAGTAAATGTAATTCTTCCTGCTCTCATGACAAGTGGCTCTCCTCAGAAACACTTCTATTTCTCCATAGGAAAGTCCCTCCACTACACACAAGGAGAAACATCTGCTTCTGACAGTGCATAAACAGTGATGTTTGTATCTCCAATGGCTCAAGGCTAATAAGAGCAAACCGGATTCAGCTTGGAACATTAACAGTGCCAAGAAAACTGATGTCTGTGCAAGCTGTTTTGGCTTGCATGTCCAGAGCCCAGCGGGACTGTAAGTGGGCAGACAATAGCTCATGCTGGTTTGCATTGGAGTGCTGGTGGATTTTTGTTTTGCAGCACACTCTGCATACAAAGCTTTCCACACAAAGTCAAAGAAAACATCTCGGTGAACACTCCTAAAAGCTGTGTCTTGCTATGAATGTAAGGGAAAACAACACAAGGAATAGCTGCAGTAATCTCCTTCAACACCATTATTCACCAACCCAACAAAATAGAGACCTTGGTCTACCATATTTGCCAGTCAACTTGTTTTTAAGATGCATCACATGTGCTTAGGGACCTTGGATAAACCCCAGTTGTCTTTGAAATATATTGCCTCTTAAAGTCAACATTAGACTTTTCCTCACCTCCACTTCTGTCCACCAAGGACTTGCTCTTTTGCTCTATTTCACACCTTTGTTTTAAGGAGCTTTTACATATTTTCTGGGGGTGCTGAGGAAGAGGACATAGGCTACACAGGCCAGACAGACAAACTTAAGACAGCTAATTTCATTGCCCTTTAGTCCCATGAGATGATGAAACAGGCCAAACGTGGAAAAAGACCATTCAAGTCAACGGACCAACATTTAGGGAGCTGCAATGCAATTGAAACTCCTTTCAAGCCTTCTGTAGTCAGGCTAATGGGCCTGAGGTTGAGGATTTGACCCTTTACACTGTAGGAAGAAAGCACTAATTACTTTGAAAGTTAAAAAGACCATGTCCTTTAGGTTACATAACCCCTGTTGCTGCTGTCCTACATAACTATGGGGGGCTAAATAATGTGTAATTGAATGAAAGCTACAACAGTGGGCTGGGAAAATTTGCCAAAATAATTAATACCAGCAGTCAATTACATTGATTTATGCATTCAGTATTCCAGACAGAGCTGTCCACCATAGGTCATTATCCTCAGGACTCAATGTATTCAACTGCTATTCAAAAAAAAAAAAACCCAAAAGGATAAAGTCAAAGAATTAAAAAAAAAAATAAAGAATGCACAGTATGTAGTGCATAGGGAAAAGTCATGCTGAAAAATGAAGAAAGAGAAGCAGATATAAAGGATTGCTCAGCATACAGTCAAAAGCATAATGCAATACTAACTCCTTGAATATATTGTTCTTTGCAGAGTTCTTTCATTTTGCCTCTCTGATATTATTCAAAATCCAAATGCAGTCTGGCTGCTGCATATGACTGGGTAGACACATAGGTGCATGTGCATGTATACATACAAAACTTCACAAGAATGACTACTGGATCCAGGGGAGTTCAAAGTGTGAAGCAATACAGTTGCTATCTCTGCATAAGGTTATCACAGCGCCAATATTGTCAGTTAAGGATAAAATAACAATTTACATTGTTATCCACTGTAGCGCCAACAGTTATTTTTCCCAGCAAATGTATGGCTGGCTTTAGCCTCAGTGGCAGGATGAATGTTAAATCAGAGCTGATGAATAATTCATAGATCTTACATAATTCAATGGCTCATTCTGGGATTCATGTTTGAAGAATGACTTCTCCTGGTTAGACGTTGTTTAGATTCTGGGCCAGTGACACCCTGGCACGACCTGCCCGCAATGAGATAATGATCTGCTGATGAAAGGGTTGGTTTGTTACTCAGGGTGTTTTGAACCATTAAAATTTTATTGAGTTTTCATTCCGCAGACGTATCTACAGAAGACTGAAATAAGTAAATAAACAAATCTGGCAAGCACGTTTCAGTCACTGAGACGAATTCAGGGTTATCCACCTCCTGAAGTAAAGTCAAGGGCTGTTCACAGCGCATGCTGTGCAAAATAGAGCACAAAATATAGGGAGAACACTGCACTTGGCATTAGAAAATCTGGGTCTGTTCCCAGCTGTGCCAAGTCCCTGGGACATAACAGAAATTCAGGCAACTGATATCCCTCCATGCCCTTGTGTGGGAAAGAGCAAAGGAAAGAAGACCAAAACCTTCACAGAACAGGGACTCAAAACATATTTTTCTCTAGTACACAAGGACTTTTTGTTGGTTTAAGGAGGGTTTTCTTGAGGTCAGTGTGGTTCGAGGAGACCTTCCAGTATCTGAAGGGGGCCTACAGGAAGGCTGGGGAGGGACTATTTACAAGGTCTTGCAATGACAGGACAAGGGGCAATGGGTTTAAACTGGCAGAGGGAAGATTTAGACTAGATGTTAGGAGGAAGTTCTTTACAGGGAGGGTGGTGAGGCACTGGAACAGGTTGCCCAGGGAGGCTGTGGCTGCTCCCTCCCTGGAGGTGTTCAAGGCGAGGTTGGACAAGGCCTTGAGTAATCTGTTCTAGTGGGAGGTGACCCTGCCTATGGCAGGGGGTTGGAACTAGATGATCCTTGAGGTCTCCTTCCAACCTTACCATTCTAAGATTCTATGATTCTTGTTTGTTGTTTTTTTTTTTACACTCCTTCACCACGATATAAATAGCTCTGTTCATTAGAAAGGTCAAAAAATAAAATAGAAGGAATCGAGGGTGCTCTTAACAGGACTGCAAAATTCTGCTCGAGATGTTCCTGTAACTGAACACATGCTCAGATAACGACATGCATTACAAAAAAACCCCAAAAAAAACAAAACCAAATTAAACCCATCTCCTCCTCAGAGGAGTTTTAGCAGGAGAATTTAATTAGTTCACATGTCTCAAAGTAAAAGAAAAGACAAATCAGAACTGATATGGTCTGATGGGTGGTCTGCTTCTTGTTCCAGGCTAATGCATATTGAGCTGCTGTACTCATTTTCTTGTACCTTTCTTTTATACCATCTGCTATTGCACACACCATTGATCTAGAGGTCTAAACAATTATGACAGTTCCAATATCCTTATTTCTCTATGGGCTCTATCTATCAGTGGGATGTGTGGATAGAGAGAATATTACACAGCAATCCATGTGCTCTCCAGGCAAGTGCAGGCGCAGTTCAGACTCTTGGATCTAATTTAATACAGGTTCTGTCAGGAACCTCCACACCCCTTTTCTCACATCCACAGATCAGTGTATTTCCAATCTCTGTTCCACACTGCATGGTTTAAGGGGCCAGTGTTGAAATGACTGGGTTTCCCATTTGAAGTGATTACTCATAACAGGAGAAGTCATTTCTCTCTGACCTTCTTGATGATCATGAAAATATATATAATTCCTTAGAGCTCCTGCATTTCTCCCATTCAAAGGCATTAGAAAAGTGATACAGATAGTAGGGAACTAATTTACACATACCTTACACCTCTGGGAACTGATTTATAACCATGATTGACTTCAATAGATTGTGCCTCCCTGTAGTTTTTAGTTCCCAAGAGAACATGATAAAAGCCAAAGTGTCAAAAGGAAGGCTAATGTCTTGCTGCCCATATCACTCCAACTGCTCCTGAAAGTGAGGATAAGTGAGAGTTGCTCTGATACATTTAAAATGTACTTGCCACCCAGAGATTTAGTAAAAAACCTCTGTTTCTCTGAGGCCCACACCGATCTAGTTCTGTAACAGCCACTGAAGTAGCTCTCTGAAGCCAGCCCATGCAGACCACAACAGCAGCATGCAGAAATGTCAGTCTGGCATCCAAAAGCAGAGACACTGGTAGGTGGGAATAGAGGGCCTGCAGCAGGAGGAAGATGCTCAGAAGAAGCAGCTCTTATACTACCACTCTGAGCTATGTCCTGCAGCATCTCTGCACCAGACCACACATCCTTCAGTCATGCAAGCACTAGGCTAGGAGGGAAGACTGGATAAGGAGGTTATGGAATGGAAGCATCCCTGGACCTTCCCAAAGAAAGAGGAGTCATCAGCCTTCTCCAACACCACCATGAAGGGTGCTAGTAGTGTCAAGGCAAACATTACAGCAGACATAGAAGTAATATCAGTGCAAGCTAGGGCCTGCAGCTATTCCCACAACATCTTCACATTATATAGCCTAAACTAGCTAAGTTATAGTCATACCAGGTACATTCTATGTGTTGCTGCAGTTTGATCAGCACTCTGCAAGGTATGAGCTGTGACAATTCAGATCAAAGCAGAAACTAAGCATTTCTAGTTTGGCTTTTAACTTATTCCATTTGATGAAAGTCCTTTAGCTATTATGTAAGGGATTATGATTAGCTGATGGCATGTTTTTGTTCAGATATGCTGCCATCTCAGAATAAATAGGGCACAACTGTAAAATAACTACTCAAAAAAAAAAAAAAAAATCCAGCCTAAACTTACTATTGATGCTGTGCTGTCTCCTGTCACACAAGAGATTGCAGGCTACTCCCAGCCCGAGGAATCCTTTATTTTGTTAGCAGCACATCACCTCATGATTTGAATACTAGTTAGATGACTTACACATATGAGCAAGCAGCTGCTCTGCTGCTATTGCTCTAGAGACAGGGGAGGGAAGATGGATGTGGTTATGAGATGAAAAGCATATTATTTAGGTTCAGCAATACTGAAACATAGAGAGTTCTGTTATTTGTATACAATGCTCCTTCCCATTTAACCACAGTGACAAAATGATAATTGCCTGGCTATGAAAGTGTCCATGTAAAAAGGTACATAAACTGATAACCAGGGAGCAAAAAAAAAATATTCCTCTCTAGAAATGAGAGACCAATTTGTCTAATCTGTGCAGTTTACCACTGAGGATAACAAATCACTCAGACCTACTCATTAAGCAGAGCTAGACAATACCACTGTATAGGCAGGAGACTCCTACATTACACCTAAAGCACTTTCTGGAGCTGATAACTCATGAGAACTGGTTAAATTACTTGCCATCCAAGTCTGGTTATTCTGTATATTGCGCTAATGATGCTGCTTCCCACTGAATGGGAAACTTGTGGTGCCCATGGAAGATCTTTAATTACTTTTACCAATAGATCCATCAAGCTATGAAAAGGCTTATATAGCTGTATGCAACAGCTCATACAGTGACAATTAATTTCATCATAATGTGTGTCTTCCTTCTAGCAAGGTCCTAAATTTCTAATTAAGACACTTACCTGTTACTTATCTGCCCACTTTTCTTTCGTATGTAAGCAGCTGTGAGAGCTCCTATGAGGTACTTTCATTGTACTGCTAATAGCAGCTCAGTATCTGTCAAGCTTTGCTTGACAAGTGGCAGCAGTTTGACAGCAAAGTTGTCACTTCATTATTCTTAAAATGCAAAGTGTTTTGAGAATCCTTAAGAAGAAATCAGGTTGCTACAGACCATGTCTATGAATGATTAACTCAGCTAGCAATGAGGCTGGTGCTTTTTTGGAGTCTGTTCCACCCATGTGTATGTTTGGATGTCAGCACAAAGAGTCCCAACACAATGCAACCTCTCCTCTTGGACACTAATGCTGCAACAACTGGAGTTTGTCTATATACTCAGTTGTCATTAATTTAGTTACAGTCACTGCAGCAAGGAAGTGGTTAAACCAACATGGACTGTGTGTAGGTAAAAAATTAAAGGTCTTGCTGAGGCAGAGGAGTGCTGCAGCCTCACAGCACACCTGCATCTTGGTTACCATGTGGACAACTTATCCTGTTGTGCATCACGGCACTGAGATCCCTGAGCCTTGCTGGAGAAACAATCTCCAGGAGCAGGGTTGCTAGTCCTGGGCCACACCACTACATTTGCTTTTGCTGTTTTGGGGCCTGTGCTATATAGCGCTGAATCACCCCAGCCTGTCTGCAGTTACTTCAGTGATCTCTACCAATGATGCATTGTGACATGGAACTGTGACCTTGGCTGTGCTCATACCAACTAGCCAGGAATGGTCTCCAAGGCCAGAGCAGCTACATTGTGAGAGCCTCATACTTCAGTTACTAGTTGTACACTGGCCCACATGCTGTGGGGCCACTGCTGAACAAGGAGGCCGCCCTGATAATTGAGGATGCAGAGAAGGCAGAGTTGCTGAATGTCTTCTTTGCTTCAGTCTTTACACCTAAGGCTGAACTCCCCCTAGGTACTCCAGACCCTGGATGAAGGAGAGGAAGCCTAGAGGAGGGAATGCTCCCCACTGATCAGCGCAGACTGGGTTAGGGATCAATTACACAAACTGAACATTCACAGGTCCATGGGCCCTGATGAGATGCACCCAAGGGTGCTCAGAGAACTGCCTGATGTTATTGCTCTGCCACTCTCCATCATTTTTCCCAAATTGTGGTAGACAGGAGATGTGCCTGAGGACTGGAGGAGAGCCAATGTCACTCCACTTTTCAACAACGGCAAGAAAGAGGTTCCAGAGAACTATGGACCAGCCAGCCTCACCTCCATCCCTGGAAAAATGATGGAGTGGCTCCTTCTGGAGGGCATCTCAAGGTACCTGGAAGAGAAGAAGGCTATCAAGAGTAGTCAGTGTGGATTTACCAAGGGGAAATCATGCTTGACTAACCTGATTGCATTCTATGATGACATAACTGAATGGGTAGATTCAGGGAGACCAGTGGATGTAGTTTACCTTGACCTTTGACACCATCTTCCACGACAATTTAGTGAGCAAGCTTAGGAAGTGTGGCATGGAGGAGCAGACAGAGAGGTGGATTAGGAACTGGTTACAAGATAAGAGTTCAAAGAGTGGTAATCAATGATGCCAGGTCCAGCTGGAGAGCTATAACTAGAGGAGTCCCTCAGGGATCAGTGCTGGGTCCAGTGCTGTTCAACATCTTCATCAATGACATTGATGAGGGGACAGACAGACAGACAGACAGAGTCTGCTCAGNTACTATAAGGGTCACAGAGCACTGGAACAGGCTCCCCAGAAAGGTTGTGTAGTCTTCTTCTCTGGAGACTTTCAAGGCCTGTCTGGATGCATTCCTCTGTGACCTGAGCTAGATTATGATCCTGCTCTGGCAAGGGGGTTTAACTCAATGATCACTTTGGGTCACTTCCCACCCCTGACATCCTATGATCTCTTCAGAAGCATTACTGAATATCAGTATTTGAAGCCAAGCTTACCCCTGCTGATTTTCAAGTCTTGTCCCTTCTGGAATGGCTGAACCATGACAGTCTTCCATTATCTCCCTACCTTTGCATTTCTGGGTTTTTTTTGTTTTTTTTTTTAATTTGAATAAATAGCCTTATTTTTATAGTCTTTCTGCAGAGAAAACCCATAGAGCTGTGTAGATTTAACACAGGTCTCAAGATAGGGATAAGGAAAGGATTATGCAAATAGCTCAGGTGATCCTACGTACTCTGTCCAGATCAGTTGTAGAAGCTTCTAGATATCACCCAGTGCAAAAGCATTCCAGTGCAATAGAGGAGTTCATCTCTTAGCCTTCTTCTCTGTAGCTTATATTCCATGAACAGGCTCAAGCAAAGTTTATAGTCCTTTGAATATATAACTGCTAAATAATACAATTACATTTTTAGGGGGCCCTATCTATTCTCTTCACCATAGCAAAGAAATACTGAGAGTTGAAGAAATACTGAGAGTCTCAGCTGCTGTATTCTCCCTTTCATCTTTTCACATGCCCATTGATTTTTATTTTTATTTTTAGAAGCATCACCCTGCACAGGCATGAAGACTTAGCCAGCAAAACTGAACTGCACTGATTGTAACACAAATGTTGCCCCAAGGCTGAAAGCATTAATCACTCCTGCAAATAAAGGACTATTTACTAACACTTTTATCTAAACTCTGACAAAATACCTGTAAAATATCCCTTTGTTTGCACCCCAAACTAAAGGGCAAAATGTTACTTTAAGCCTACAATTGGTCATCTAGAAACATATGATCAGCATCTGAGAGGACAGGTCCAGTCAACCAACTCTCCTGTTTTCTCAACTGCTCTTCTTAAATTGTGTTTTATAAATTTGCAGTCCTAGGTGGACACAGAAGGTAAGTCTCCACTGATGAGCTACAGCATACCAATATAAATAGATTATTATAACAGAAAACAGGCAAGTTTAAAGGAGAGTAGAGGTATCACCTAGTCAACAGCAGATGAAGGTATCAATCCAGCTGACCTCTTTCACATGTATAGTATACAAGAAACAAACAGAGGTTTTGGAGGAGAAAAGGACTCCAGTTATGGAGATCATAATATTTAATCACTGATCTCATCTTTCTATTTCCGTTCAGCTATTCCATTTATAGTTATTCTAAGGAAGTCAATCAAGTGTTTGGGGTTCCTTTGGACTCAGAGAAATGTATTCATGCTACACTTAAATATGATGTTCTTTCCTTCTGCTGCTGAAAATCACCCAGCACTTCGCCCAAGAACATGCAATGAAGCCAAAGGGTAGCAAAAGAGGAAACTTCCTTCACAGAAGCAAAGCTACAAAAGTTAATGCTACAAAACTTAAGAGGAAAAAAAAAAGCCACTTTTCTGATTGTTTTTCATTTGAGTGCTCTATATGTATGTAAACAGCTCAGCTGATGATTACTGTGTACAATACAGGTAATGAAAAGTAAAGAAGATCTACCACTGACCCTGGGGGAGCTGTGAAGCTTAAATGTCTTAATGAAAATTCAGTTTTGTTCATATTTGTGTTAGTCTGTGTGCCTGTTCGATAGCTCTCCTCTCTGCAGCCAGTAATAGGCTTGGTACAAATCTCACTAAATTGAGTTACTATGAGGCAGGGAAATTAATAGTTTTAAAATTGCACTCATTTCTGTCTACATCTTAAGATTTTGCTGCCAGCTTTTAACACATTTATTTCCTGAATGTTGAGAAGCAGAACAGCTTGCATTGATTTGCAGTATTCACCCTCCATATGATAACACTGACAGCTGTGTTACATGGGATGCTAATTTTTTTTTTTCATGTAGTCAGTCTTAATGTTATTAAACATGCTTTCTGTTTTGAAGCCATTTTTTTTTTTGGCAGGAATAGTGATTGGATTGTCATCACATCAAGGTTATTTGACCTAATATAGAGTGGAATGGAAAAAAAAATCCAAGCACTTCTGAGAGGTCATTAACTGATGTTATTTAGAAAATATATTATTCAAGTAATTTTGGTGAGATATTAAAGAGGTATTTTATTTGCAATCCTATACCATTTGAGTTATCTAGAGGTGCTTTGCATATTTATAGTACACACACTTAGGACAACTCATTTCCTGTTCGGAATCAGAATTCAGGTCCCACTTAAGTCAATGGGAATTTTGCCATCAACTTTAATGAAATCAGCATTTGGTTCTTTCTATATATAGCTCAGAGAACTTCAAAGTACTGCCATGAATTAGCACCAGCTTCTGCCCTTGTAGAACTGCTAGCACAATAACCAGGCTGGAGGTGTAAAAGCAGTGTCAGAGAGGCAGAATAGAATTGTGGAAGAGGGTGATGGTAGCAGCACACCATATAAATACTGTGTCAACCACGTTATGGTGTTAATCTGCACGACTTTCTGCATTAATCCATCTTCTTTAATTTAAATAATTTCATATGGAACCCACAGGCAAAGGACAATATTTTGTTGTGGATAAACATACTGCTGTAACCAGCATATTCCCAGGCAATTCATATACAAGAAATGTCACTGTTACATGAATGTATAATGCATACAAAGAAGCAAAGCAAAAGCTTTTAAGATAACATAAATTCCTGTACCTCAACTGGTACTTCAAATAATGAAATCTTTTCCTGATCCACTGCATAAACCAATTATGCAAATATCTGTTAGTCCTTCGTTTCTGTAATGCTTATAATTGAGAGTTTGACATTGATCATAATTTGGCTGACTGGAAGATTGTAAAAGAGGCACAAATAAAGCACCGTGCCAAACAAAAAAATCCATAGCTAGTAAGCAATACAATGTTCAGTAATAGCTGCTTCCTCCCAAAGGGCTCCCAGCAGCCAGCAGAGATCTAACGCCCTGGTTTCCAAGGAGTTGTGTGTGGCTGCTGCAGACTCCAACGAACTTTCTCAGTTAATTCTGTTTCACATCAGCATATCAATGGTGACTATTTGCTAGCTAATCTCCTTCAGCTCATCCTCTTACAGGCACGGAATACTGACCAAGCAAGCATTTATCATGTGTCTCTAATGAACATGCAAGCAAACTTAATAGAGGTTGTTTGCCTAAACAGGAAAGTATGCTGTGATCCATGTGCAGTAATTTCCACTCCTAAGATATCACATCTGTAAATGGGACTGGAGTCAGAAAATTCAGTGGTGTCATTGCAAATTTCTTCATACAAATGTCTAGAGAAAGCAGGACTTTGCACTGTTAAGGAGACTCTATTCTAACATCAACGTGGTTTTTACTGTCCAGCTGCCAATAATTCTAAATAAGCATCTGCTTCCAATCTCTTCCTGTCCTGTTGGCTTGAAGGCTTCTGTTTTATTTCCCATCCACTATTTACTGAGAAGGAGAGGTGATGAAGAATGCAGAACTCAGTCTTCAAAGGGCTTCGTTTTTAGGGATCCAAAACCGGAAAGATTCTCATTTCCACATCAACCCTTTCTGAACTTCTGTTCCTGTTGCTTGCATCTCTTTCCACTTCTTAGAAAAGGGCTGCTGTTAATAGGGACAACAGAGTTGTGTCCAACACCAGCCAGTTCTATCATACACAAGTGGGAGAGATAAAGATGCCCTCACTAATTAAGAAAACCATAGCAATGGTGGGAAGGAGATAGAGTCTGTCAGAGTGCACTTGAGTATCAAGGAACTACAAGCACTTCCAGAGAGCTAAGTCCCCTCCTCTGTCTTGCACAGGCAAGGTCAAGCAGCTTTGGTCAAATTTGAGTGTTGCTCAATAACTTCTCCCTTTAGTTTACTTCTCTTGTAACCTGCACAATCACAATCTCCAGCTAGCACAAATGCTTTCAAGAAAAATAATACACAGTTTAAAAGTCAGCTACCTATGCCACAGAGTCATCAGCTATCAATAATGGCATCGATATCTAGTTCTCTTCAAGCCTTTAGTTCATCTAAAAGAAAAACTTCTGGATCAACCATTAAAGATCAGCCCTCCAAGGATCCAGAGCCTGTCTCTGCTAGAACGGAGCAAGTGGCACACCCCCCAGCCCCCTCTCTAGTTACAAAGCCTGGTTAATGTGATTACACCTGCAGCAGTAGGGGAATGGGAGAAAGGGAAGCAACACATCAGTGACAATGAAAAAATTCTTCTGTTAGGTCCCCACTGTTTTTGTACACTTGCAGCTTATAATAATGCTTGGATAATGAGAACACTAGCAGTCCTAGTGTACTGTTATTGAAACAAAACCAACTGCACTGTGAGTTCTCTGAGCAGTTCGAACAGATGATCAAAATCATCAGCAGTGCCTCCTTTTGTCCTGTGATTCCCAGACTCCCCTGACAGGTCTCTTCTTGGCATATAATGTCTTTAGGACAGTTTCCTTTCTTTGTTCTCTGCCACTTCACACACCTACTGGCAATTAAAGGAGTACAAGTCCAGAAAACCAATGGCTTATTTTCTACCCTTTTCTATTTAGTTGAACAGAATATTACTCTCATGAAGTGCACATGAACTGAGAGTTGCTTTGATATTAGAGCTGAACTGAAAGAAGAGAGTTTAAAAAGGACATCGCTAGTCATGTGCTGAAACTCCTAAACTGTTTAGGCAACATTTCAGATACATAACTAAAAAGCACAGACATGAGTGCACCACAAAAAGCCTCTGCTGAAATCCCATGAAGCCAGACATTTTCCTCGAGAGAGCCTGTAAGGCCACTTCCACATCTCCAGAAGCCACTGTGCTGTGCCAAGTGGTTGATATAAAGCAAGTCCCATCTACAAAAAGCAGAGGCAAGTGAAGTCATCAGGCTTCTGACCTCCAGTCCTGTGATTTACTCACAGATGATGCTATCCTTTTAGTTGCAATATGTAAGCATCTATGCACTACCATAGCAGTACAGACTAATGGAAGTGAGGATGTGTGCCTGTGTCCATGGCTACAGAAACTACATGTTATTCTGTACCTCAGAAGAGCCTTGTCAACTTAATCCTACAAATCACTGGGTTGAATGTGTGCTGGATTGCAAGTAAAATCACCAAGAAGTCAAGAATGTCTAATGGTCACATGTGTATACTGCGGGATGAAGGAGAGGAAGATGTACTTGTTTTGGGGATATCCCAAAATGAGATAATTTAAAGAGAAAGTAAGTTAGTTCTCAACAGAGTTGCACGGTTCACACCCATTGTTAGAAGCAGCATTACCTTGTTCAGCAGTGAACTCCCTTGCCCTTTGAAGATCAAGTGAGATTTTTTATCACAGGCTCTAGAGTGTCTGCTCCTCCACTGGTGCATGAACAACAAAGTGCAGACATGAACTGATGGCTTTTCATTTCTTTCCCTAATTATGAATCACAGCAGATTCTTGGTGGAAGAATAACAAGCTTTCCTTTATTTTTTTTTCCCTCATTTGAGCAAAATCTTGGGTCATTTAGTGCACATTTGTGCCTTTTTTTTTTTTCTTGTAACACTACTACTTGCTGTTTTCAAGAGATGGTTTTATCATTTTAGCTAAGGACAATAAGACAATACAATAAATAGGAGAAAATTGGATACATCTGTCCTGCATTATTAGTTTCTGCTGACATACCTAAGAACAGCCCTGGACCTCAGTGCCATTAGGCTGAAGTCATACAGCATCTACCTCTTTTGAGTTGAAGACCTGCTATTTCTCAGTCTGCAGTATGTACTGTCCTAGAAACAGGAAGTGTCTAAGATAGATTATCCCATTAAACCTATCCCTAAGCAAAATAATGGCTAGAATAATTAATAACTACTGGGGCAAGACTCAAATGAATACAGCAATCTGTTCCTCACACCTAACCATCACTTACCAATTAATCCACCTCTCAGCAGATGAGCTGGGGAGACCTTCACCTGTAGGTGTTCTCAGTGAGGAATTCAACTGTCGCACAAAAAATCCAAAACACCGCTATGGTTTGAAGTAGAAATGATGATTGAGGCTCAAGATCTACATGAGAGAGGACACCTGGGTCCAGCCCTGTGGTCAAGCTGCTGACTAGCCTTTCACTGCACTAAAGAATCAGGCCAATATGAATGGAAAACACTTTGGTGTGTAATTTAATTTTGATCAGGATCCACGTTTTATCACTCAGCTTCAGTTCACTGTTACAGTAATACTTGCTGTGGGCTTTCTTTGGAAAATTTGGTATTTAAATAATCTTAAACTTATTAAGAACCAATGTAGCTCAGTTTCAAAAACTTCCTAAGGCAAAACCTTATTGTGGACTCTGCTGAAGAGTAGCTTTGAAGAGTTTAAAAGTTTGGACCTGGGCCCAAAATACTGGACTAGGACTGAAATCTGTAGCTGGTCCTCAGTTTTGCTATGCCTTTTGTGCATTGTCAAATACCATCTTCTGACCAACGAAGTCAACAAAAGTCTCCTCTCTTCTGGTTAGACCCTGCCATGTGTCTGCAGCACATGAACTCTTCTCAGATTGTGTATCACTGCTAGTAACTAGGTGGGAGTTATTTGCCTTTTAGTATTTTCTTGGCACAATCAGGTAACCAGGTCTCTTTGTACAAAGCATCAGTGCATTTTTTACAAGTGCTTAAGCCCCACAAGTTGTGCAGTATCAATGACACAAACCTCCAAATAAATTATATGCTTCAGATACTGGAAAATTTGGCGTTTATAGAAGACTCCAAGACATCTGTAAGTAGCTCACACCACACATTACTCCTATATGAAGAGCAAAACAGCACACAACCAAGATGCATCTGGCCATGCAGTAAGGCTGCTTCTATCTATCACTTAAATAGATGAAAAAAGTTGCCAGTAAGTGCTGCCAACTGCTTCTCTGATAAACAATATTTCTCTCAACAGAACGCCAGCACCATGTGCTGATTTATAGTAAATGTGCCATTCTTTCCCTGTGCTATCGGCACTGAAGACAATAACAAGTAGCTCAGAGCACAAGAATACATTTTTATAAAAACAAAACAATGGGTGTTGGCACAGCACCTTATCTGCTCTATGTGAGCACTGGAGCATTTGAATTGCCCTGGTGGACACCCTAAGATCCTTTATTACATTTATGCTGTTGGTTTCTTGAGCACAGCTTTGGGAACGAAGAGCAATAAGTTGGCAGTGAATAGTGTTTAATGGTGTATTTGACACATTTGGATCTTCGGACATGGGAGTCAAATCAAAGGCTGTGAAGAGGTAGCAGAGGTTACGTACGCCGTTTCTCTGCTGGGCTGCATGAATGTAAAGGGTTAACCCTCCTGGGTGGGGGGAGTGGTCAGAATTTGACCCCATGCCTGCTCAACCCCAGGTGTAGTGTTTAGCCAGCCCTCACTTCCTGTCTGGACCCCCTATATAACGAGAGGAACTTTCTGTCTCTTGCTCTCTCTCCCTCGTGGTCTGCGTGCCTGACACCACCCTCCTTCCTGTTCTCCTGTCTTACCACGTGGCCAGTCTCTAACACATGGTGGACATCTCTTCAATCCACTGCCATCCATCTGGTTGTATATATATTTTGTATCTTGTTTTCCCTTCCCAATACCTATTTTTAACTCCCTTACCTTAAATACCTTTTATTTATTGTTGAAGTTTTTCTTTTAACTTCCAAATCGTAGCCTGGCTGTTCTTTGGCTGGTTTCACCCCTTCTGTTTCCTCCTTTCATTCTTCCTTTTCCAAAAGGCATCCTACTATTATTGTATTGGTTTCTGTTAGATATATTTTGAATCCCCTGGGAAGCTAAACTCAGACCAATACAACACATTCTCTGAATCAGCCTGAAAGCACAACCAGTGGAAGTTAAGAGGTGAGCAAAGGCTCTGGTTGACAGATAAATCTGCAAAAATTCCTTACGCATCAAGCGAATGCCTGCCGTCCAATTACCACACTCGTAAAGGGAAAAGGAGTCTCCAGAACAGCGAGATCCCTCTTCATCATTAACGGCTGATGGGGAAACATCCTGGTTTGGAGACTGCATTAGCTTACACAAGTGTGAAGCTTCAATGTTCCCATCTCCCATCACGTTCAAGATGTTTTCACAGTAGGTCATTAGCCTGGTAGCTGTACTAACATTGTTTCTGCTTGGTGTGCAGTATGTACGTTGCTCAGCTTTCCCAAAATGCTCTTCCATTAGCTGTTTACACACACACAACACTGCTTTGGGGCCCATCACAATTTTCCATTCACATTTTACTCAAAGTTACTATGAAACGTGCTCATCATTCGTGCCTCTGCTTAATGCCACAACTTCTTACTCAGCTCCCAGCTCTCTTGGAGGCAGGCACACTCCATCCCCAGCCAGCCGGCCTCAGAAGGGCTAATCGACTGGCTTTATGGAAAAGTATCAGTCTGAGTCCCAGTGCAATTATTTACATTTGACTAAAGCTTAGCACATATTTTGCTAAAGTTAATCTTCCAAAAAGATACTTAAGCTTAGTTCAAAGGCATTTCAGGGCAGAGAACTATGGATTTATTGCAGCATTTGTGATGTATGTCTAATCTTTTTTAATTGGCATATGTCTGGCTTCGGTTTCCATCTGCTGATTCTTAGGAAAACACTATTAAGGAGCCACTAGGTCTTCTCCAATGAAAACACTAATTCATTGCAATTGAAATCTGTCTTGATCTCTTTAATAATTATATATATTAAAAGCTGAGCAGCTCAGCCCATTTCCATTGCATTTGCTATCTTGGCAGTGCACATTTCCAAACCATCCTCCTGCCCCAAATTCAGATTATACAGATGTGTTTTGTTTTGCTTTAATTTCCCCAAACAAGGTTTCAACTGGCGCTGAGAAGCATTCACTCTAACCTTCCAACAGTTATTCCTGTGATAGATGATAAAAGGGCACTAAATGGGGTGTGTCTGATGGACCAGATTCTGCCTAGAGCCAGCAGTCATCTTTGTAGATCATAACAGGGCATGACTTGGCAGAATGTACCACTCTGGCAAACACTGCTGGGTATTTCAGGGAAACCTGCAACTCTTTTTGTATGCTTAAAGCTGCTCAGAGACAAAGACAGAGTGGTTTCAAAATAACTACTGATTAATCCACTACTTCTTCATCGACAAAGATCCAGGATGAGTTAAGAGCATGATAAATATATTTTGAAGAAATGCCCATAGAGAGAAGGGGCCCGAAGACTACAAACCACTTGGACTTGGGCAATCAGAAATAACATGGAAAGTTAGAAAGATGATAAGGACAATAGGTTAAATATTCTTTTTAGATGGTATAGTGAACAAATTTGGCTTCTACTGTTGAATTGAAATCAAAGCATCTCTTTTCAATGGCCCTTTGACCAAGTCTAAAATGAAGAAATACTGACTTCTTTTGTGAATGTTTTCACATAAAGTACAACTAAATTACAGTAGCATTTCTCTAACATAATAGCTTGAGGGGGAAAAAATAATTGGTAACAGTTGGCAGCTCTGTACACAGCTTCCCACTTTTGTGGAAATCCAGCCAAGTTTTCCCCGTGCAGGGGATTAAAGCCATCACCCTAGAAGGCACGTATTACCAAACACTTAGGAAGAAACAAACATTCTTAGGATTTCTCTGCTAAACACAGAATGAAAGCCGAGTATTTGTTTCACACGGGAAATGCAGATAATCAATATCAAAGTCTAAACTTCTTTTTGTTTAGCTGATTACTGAGCAGTTTCCCAGTGAACTTCAGAAGGGATGAGCCATTGCATTGCAGTAAATACAGTGAAATCTTGAGAAGCATCATAGATTCAAACTACCAGGTTAGTTTTTAAATTCTATGTTGTTGTGGTAGGCCTAAACAGGCCAAATTAGGCTTGTACATGTTCTGGTTTACCCAGGCATGTTTTTCTGCTCTCTCTCCTTCTGTTTTGGGGAGAGCAACCGTGGGAAAAGGGACAAAGGACCTGGCACCACTAAGTCTGGGGTCAGTCCCAGCAACTGCGGTAAACAGGGTGCACACGGCTGCCTTATGCAAGGCCCGTGATCTGCCCAAAAAAGGGTAAAGCAAGCCTATGGCTTCACCCAATATGGCCAAATCTTGGCTAACTGCCATTTGATTGGCTATCTCGTGTCCAAAGNTATCGTCTCGCAGTAGTTAATTACCCCTTCCGCGACACATGTGCCAAATAGCTAGGTTTTTTAAATTCCATTCCCAAACATCTAACTTCTGTCATTCTTTACTCAGGAAAGAGAAATGAAAACTCCACAGTCCAACGTGCAGTGTATCTGCTGGCTGCTAACAGGCCATCTGCTGAGAAGATATGAACAAAGTCTTAGGAATATTTAGCCTGCTGATGTCCAGACCAGCAGAATTTCTGGGCATGTAACATGTGCATGGGAAAATAGCATGGGAGAAGTAAATTATACTCTCAAACACATAGGAAACTACAACGAGGGATAATCCCTTGTCCATCTCCTCAGAAGCCAGATGGTTTTTTTCTTCTACATCACTGCAGCAAACAAGAAAGCATCAAGTGTCATCGATCTCCTCGTTAGTTTGTGCTGTTAGCCCTGAATATTGACCAACATCAAATTGTTCTGTAGCGGATCTCAATTGCATGACTTCATTGAGCTGTTCAGTCCTGACATCACTGAGCTCCACCTAAATTTGCCCAAACTTGCCTCATGTCCCTAACTAAAGCATTTTTGTGGTAACAAAGACCCAGGCCAAAAATTTATGCAGATGAAAATTTCATGCCCAGCACTTCTAAGATGGAAGTGCTACAATTTTCAAACCTGAAATTTGTTTTTTTCAGGAGAGTTTTATAGGCAGCCTTAGAAGAAAAGCTAGAGGGGCACTTTAGCATTATTTTTTATTGTATGGGAATTTGGGCCAGATCTGGTTATTTCTGCTCATATTGTACTCATGATTCTCAGCAGTATGTCAACACCATCAGACATTTTTGCCAGGTAAAAATGCCAGAATAATTGCTTAGAAAATATTTAACCCCCACACAGCAGTCTCACAGTGAGCAGTCAGACTTTGCTTGTTAAATATGCTGAATCATTTAAGAGTTTCAGTTATTGTGAATGGGCTTCATTGCACCTAAGTAGGATATGCTCTCATGGAAGTGAGCGAGTTGTACTGGATTTATAGTAGAACAATGCAAAGACCAGCAAAGGAAAGAAGTACTATAACTTTTTTTTTTTTTTGGGGGGGGGCGGGGTAGATGTCAATAAGTTGTTTCTAAGGAAAGATGAGGATCAGATGTGTGTGGAACTGATGTTGGAGGGGGGATGAAATGACTATAATTTTCTGTGTTTTCTGAGGTGGTCAAGTCTCAAAGAAAGAATAAATTTATCAGACTTTGAAAAAGTGGTTAGAGCAGATTGCCACACACAAAAAAGCCACAAGAGCAGAGTAATTTCCAGCACTACATGTCTGGCAACCTGTCTTGTGGTAGGAAAGTCTTCCTTTGGGATAACAAAACCCATTACTTTCCTGAGCATAAACCTTTGAAAAACACTAATAAAATTACCAATAAAAACAACAAAGAAGTGAACTTGGGGAAGTTACATCAAGAACAAGTTGTCGTGGGGATAAAGGAAAGCGCTTCTTCACTAGTCTGCTGTGACAGGAGTGTCTCAGGAGAAAGTCAGCCTTAAATAATCCTGCTCAGAGTGCACATTTGAGACAGGTTTGTGTGGTCAGATCTTGTCTAACGGCAAAACTGTGCGTGGTGGTTTCTTAGATAAAGTGCTTTTGCAGACAACTATCCATTTGAGAACACAATGCTGTTTGCTTCTTGCATTTCTGAAACACTGTGTTACACCCTCTCAAGCTTCCTATTGGAGTAATAGTGCCCACAGAAAACAAGGAAAACAACACTGAAGTGCTCCAAGCAAGAATTTCTGACACTTCAAGTATCTTTCCAACTAATCTTTGTTTCTTTTTCCAAACAAACCAGCAGTAATTAGGGAGAAACAAGAGAGTCACCTATAGATTTTTTGTAGTTGTGAGAACTAACACTGTAACTAAAGCACTCTACTCCTAGAATACGTTCCAAAACCACACTGACATTTTGCAAATACAAGTGGGACAATAATTAATTAATGTAGCATGATCCAGAAACAAATCTTCTAAGGACAGTAGGTTGTCAGGAGTCACCCTGATAATAAATAACCAAAAAAACAAGAAGTGTCTGTGTCCTGCTGTAGTACAAAGACAATCCCATTCCATCTCTGTTAAAATCTGTAGCTTCTCTGAGAGCACAGCAAGTTTGGGTTGCTTCAGCTTTGCTAAGACACTAGGTCTGACAGCATTAAGGTCTTTTTTCAGTGTGATGGTTTGGGAGCTACCTGCCTGCCCCACTCTATGAAAATCATTCAGACTAGACTCACACAGCTGGAAGTAAAAGAATGAAGCTTTACATTCACAGCTTAGCACAATGTACAAGGAAATATTTACAATATATTACAATATTTACAGAAAAATATACAAGTTAAAAGTAATATAGAAACACAACATCCCTCCCAGAAATCAGAGTCCCCAGGAGGGGCTCCCAACCACCCTTCCACCTTCTTTCCACCCCTATAGCTTATCCCAGGGTCCGCCTTGCGTGCAAGGTGAGTTTAGATGATCAGCAAGGGGGGCTAGAAGCAGAATGATTAGTTGGGTTACACAGCCACAAAAGTCTGGGGAGAAGGACACACCGACTCCAACAGAGACTCTCTGTGTTATCTATGTTTGTGTCCTTGCTTTTATACACCTCAGCAAGCCTATGAGTGAAGTAGACATCACCATTGTTTTAACAGCCTATAATTATTTTTTTTTCATTAAAATATTCCAATTAGCCTCAAACCAGTACATCTAACATGCATTCATTACTGTTTGAGCTCGAAATGCAGATTTTACCTTTGGAGGAGCTGTAGGGTTTCTCTAATCCCGATGTCATGTTTACACAAACTGACACAAACTTACGTTTGGAGACATATACTCTGCTGTCAAAGTTCTCCCACAATGGAATTCAAAGCTTTCTAGTCAGCCTCTGTATTTTAAAAGAAAATATTTTCTAAGTCTTCAGCTTAATGTCTTCATCTTTCTTGAAGTCTGACTCTAGACGTTCTGTGCTGTGCCTAGGTTGCACCTCTAACCTTCAGTTCAATGATCAAGGTCATCTGACACTTGTTTAGCTCAAACTCAGACGACTCCTTAGTCTCCACATTTGAACAGAAGTCAAACACAGTAATTAATACAGTGTAATCCCTGACCACCTTCATTTAGCATTCCTTGTCAAGGCCATGTAAACTACCTCACAGATTATGAGACAAGACCAGAAATTCAAAGCAGTAAGGGCTCCCCTCTGCCCTGTTGCTAAGAAGGCTGTCACACCCTCACATACATGCAGGTACACATCCATACACGATACTTGAAGTTGCAAGTTTTCCATTGATCCGCTGCTTGGCAGAAGAGTGCAAGTGTGATTCACACAGCTGCATTATTGTCTTGCCTTGCTCAATGAAACATCACTTGACTTTTGAAAATTGTCATCTTGTCTCCTGTCTTGGCGAGAGTAATTTCCCAAGAAATGCAACAGGGAAAGTGGAAAAGACAACAAAAACTAAAGATGCTTCAGTGACTACCACCTCCCTAACTCTGAGCCTCAGGGAGGAGTTCATTACTCCATCACTGTGTCTCGAGGACTCTGGTTTTCCTTGTTTTTATCATTAGGACAAAGATACAAAATTTCACAATATAGTGTGTTGTGTGTGCTATTAACATCCTCATTTCAATTTGCATGTTATTGTTGTCCATCCTAACATGAGCTCCTCTCACCAAAATATTGGTGTTCATGCCACAAATGAGATCTCTAAGACATTAGTTTTATTTCCCAAGACATATCGAAACCCTGTATGATGTTACTGTCCTTTTTTTTTTTTTTTAAACATGAATCACCTGTCTATCCAATATTTCAAATGCCTAAGTTCTTAAACAGAAGCCATCAAGGTATTGAACACAAACTGCTTCTACCAGAAAGGAGTCCAGGAATGACTGACAGCTGAGCAGCATTTATTTCCTTTCCAGGTTAACAGATTTAGGTGTGTCCTCCTTCAGTCTCACCATGATTGTGCAGATCAGAAAAGAAGCAATGCAGTGATAATTATCAAGTCTTTCTGCTTCAGGTCCACAGCAGCTGAGGCTGAGGACTGAAGAGGTTAACAGGAAGTGATCTTTAACACACCTAATTGCTTGTAAAGTTTTCCTGTGAACCACAATGCTAGTAAAATCAAGTTATTCTGAGATATGATTTCATGTATTCAGCCCAAGTGTACTGCCACACAAAATGTGGATTAATAAGGATTTAGGATTGCAAACAGTAGCAAGTCAATATGAAAACATTACTAAAGGTTTCATCCTACGACTAGATCGGCACAGGCACTCAGCCATGCCTGAGCAGCTGTACTGATACATAGATCCTTTTGGCTGCACAGAGGCAGATAAAAGGCTAAGATCTCTATCTGTGAAGTTTTCCTATATTATAAAGCCTACAAAAGTGGGAAAAACATCTCGAAGCTTGGATTGCTTATATGCTGAAACTTCAGCACAGCATAGAGATGGCAAACGTGTCTTGTCTGTGTGTCTTTACTAGTCACAGAAGACTTTATTAACTTACCCAGCAATATGGAGCATTTGTTGTGACTTCTCCTGTACAGACAAGTTATAGTAATTGAAACAGTTTGTGCAGTTTAGACTTGCAAGCTAAGAAAACCATGACCATCACATTAAGTACTTTTATGAAGCATCAAGGACCTTGGAGCAGGTTGCTTCCAGATTTAGTAGCTCAGATTTTCTCCCTGATCATTAAAGTTTTGAATTTTGCACACAGGATTATGTATTATGAAAAGCAGCATTAAAAAAAAAAAAAAAAAAGGCCCTGAGAATTGACAATCTTAGAGGAAGACAGCACAAGCACCACTTTTAAACACAGTAAATTAATTGCGAAGTAATGAATCTCTAACATAGACATCATCTTTATCACTTAGTTAACATTTTCTACTCAGATGTGTGAGATGTTTGAAATAAATCACTGGATCTAAGCATATATTTTTAAGTACAGGTATCTTGCCCAGTTTCATCCACCTTCAGGAATGGATGTTGTCCCAACCACACACAGCAGAGGCTAAGGCATTTAAGCACACTTCAGCAGCATGTGAACAGTGAACAGCAGCAAGGAGCTTTTTTTTTTTTTTTCTTCTTTTCATCCAAACTGCCTTTATAGAAACACTAACAATTTATACCCAGCAGATCCCTCATGAAGGGACAACAGCTCCACTACCTTCCTATGATGTCCCTCACTTGATCCCAGTCAGTGTGTGACTGGGAAAGCCAAGAGTTTTGCAAGGGATGAAGGCAAGTTATTCTAGAGGAAAAACACATGAAGAAAGTGGCAAATTACATATGGCTTTGCACCAACTGCTTTGAAGGCATAGTGTTTAGCACACTCCAAAAGCACCAGCTGTTAAATGCAAAACACTTGACACTGCTGAGACATTTGGAAGCCAAACACAGAACAGTGAAAGAGAAACTTAAGGATTTTTCATCCAAGAAAATCTGAAGCCTTAGAGGGAAAAATTAACAGGATTTGGTCATCCAGACTGGTAATACCAATATGAAGGCACTTTGACCTTCTTATTTGGCATCTTTGAGAATCCTGTAGCCCTACCAGACAGTGTTGCTGTCTTTGTACAAGTCAGCTTCAATATGCAGAGACCCACAAGGAACAGCAGGCAGCCTATTGTCCCACTGCCATCTGGCCTAGAGTTAACGTGCCCATAAGTGACTGCTTTCACACTCCTGACAAGTTATTACTCAGATAGGTAACTGATAGCTCAGTAATGGTCTGCTTTTTGATTTGTAAGCTGTCTGCCCAAGAAGTCACCATTTGTTAAAGATATATTCTGATTCAATCAGGGGACATTTTTATTTCAAGATTTTTTTCAAATTCCTCACAAATTTCTCTGCATTAAGATCTAATACAAAAGCAGGTATGAAAGACCACAGGAGTTACAGACGTTGCTCATCAAGGATATCACACAAACCAACATTTTCTTCTAAGTCTATATGATTGCATCATTTCATGCACCCTATCAAGTGCTCAGTAGCCTCATTTTTGCTCACAGACTTGTTAAGCAAACTGTCCAGGTGCTAACTGCTCCTGCAGTCCAAGCAGACTCCATCAGCAGTTCTGAACATAAACCTTTCAGAAGACATCTTCACCCACACACAGAAGTGCAGTGACAGTGACTTCTATTTGACAACAGCCAATATTACAGCTCAGCCTAGTCAAACTTTAAGTTAATTTTCCATCACACTTAAGGAAAATATAATTGTTTTCAAGCTTCATATCCTGCAATATGGACTGAATGTTCTATTTTCCATAACAGATCAACAAAAGTCCCACTGACTTGAATGGCAGTTGAGCAGGCAGAAGACTCTCTGAACAAACAGATTAATAGACTCAAGATATTGTTGTTTGTGTGCATTCACAGGAATTAAAAAGCAGTTGTGAGGCAAACAACTAAAAAATCAAAGCTAAAAGACAGTAAAGCCTATTCCAGTATGTTCACAAACAATATGACAACAAAAGGGGAAAATACTTTTGTGTGCTTTACCTACTTACACACTCCTGTGGCTCTCTTATGGGTTAAAGGAACCAATGAACTATGTTTATTGATATTCAACTACCAGCATTTAAAACACAACCAGATCACCACTATGAATAGCCTCCAGCATGAGAAGCTTAACAGCTTCTCTGTTGTCTCCTATGAAACTTTTCATCATATTATCTGGAATCATTAATCTTTGGAAAAGCATTTAAGAATCAAGTGCAAATAAAATGAAAATATTCCCCAAAAAAAATACACTGCAGAACAGAAGATCACAGAACATTAAAGAACATAACAAACAATACAAACTGCTGCTGCTCCACCTTTTTTTCTCTAGGAATGAATAGTGGTCTACCCAGCCCAAATCTTTAGTAATTACCTCCACACAGGAGTGCAGTATTGATTATTTCTCTAATGAACGCAGAGGGCCTGGAGTGCTTTAGCATCATTTGAAAGAGAAGCCTCAAAAAAAGCAGTGGATGCTGAAGAACAATTTTATTTCATTGGGGAAGGGGGGATATCAACAAATTACCAGAGCCATGAAGTGCGGAAATAAGCCTTTCCCTGCCTACTATTTTCATTTTATCATATCCAATAGCAGCCATTCATAATCTGTATTTCCTTGTTGTTATTAGTAATAACCATGGTGCCACAATCCATTACTGCTAATGAATCTGTCTTGGGTTCTTCAAGCATGTTACTATCACAAATAAATAACAGTGGTTTTAATACAGGGTTACACAAGGGCAGACTTTTGACCTTCTGCTATTTGTACGTTCCAAACAAGGTAAGGTACAAAACAAAACTAAAATAAAACAAAATCAGAAAGCAATTAATTTTTTATGTATCAAGTCAGAGTCTCTTCTACCAGCAGATCAATGACCATCAAGGTTTAGCCAGGAATGTTATCACACCACTAGATAAATGGTACCACTCAGGAAAAATGAGTTTTATCTTCTGTATGCAGTAAATGTGCTCAGCCATGACCTTCGTGTCTTTTGCAGAGGATTCCTCGTACTGGCCACAAGGAGATTAAATACAATTGGCCAAACTGTAAGACAGGGTGAGCTGTTCTGTTGCATGAAGAATTTAGTGTAAAATCTCCCTGCCATGAGACAGATACACTATCAGTTTGGAAGGTTGTTCATAACCACATCAGTGCTGTCTATAAAGTAGCAGTTAATTTTGATTACTTTATCTGCCAGACAGAGCGTTACTTAAAAACCAAAACCAATACAAGTTACTGCCCAGTGATGCTAAGCTTTGCAAATAAAACCACAACATATTCCTTACAGAATTCACAATGAAAGCAAATCTATGATGAATGCTGAATGTAAAGAATTTGGTTAATTGTAAAGTGATTCTATTTTGATACTATTTCATTTTCTCCAAGACTCTTTCATACAGTAACAGAAATTTTTGCACACTAACTGAAAATGCCTCATATACAAGAACAACTTTTGGGGGAAACTAACAAACGACTGCTATAAAAGAATTGATGAGCATATCCAGCACTGATTGTTAGTGCTACTCATAAGGTTTAATTTACCCTTTTCAAGCATTCAGTAATAAAAAGCCTTCTAAAATACAGCAGCAAAGATAGCTTTGAATAAAGAGAAAGTACAAGGAAGGGGAAAGGGACAAGCTTTGTGTATTTTTTTTCTGTTCATATTTAAGTGCATCTTTGCTTTTTACAACCACCCTCAATAAAGCAATCCTCTGCTTAAAGAGAGTAAACAAATAAAATAGCCATAAAAATTAGCAGGCTGTGAAATACATAAACATTTAAACCTAAAACAAAACAAAAAAGCCCTACCAAAGGATACATTGCATATCTGTGTCATGTACCAGAGTAAGAAAGGTGGTCAGTGGATGGAAACATTATGCTAGAAAGAAGAGAGCAGGTTTTATCTTATGACTTTAAGAGAATGAGATATATAGAAACTTTATATAACTCATAGAAGAGGTAAGTAACTCTCTGGGTATAAAGTGATCAAATAAGCTATGAATTACAGCAAGCTTATAATTAAGGAAAGATGGAAATCTTTAAGCACTACTCTGCACCCAGTCATTAATGCACCCAGTTGCACGCTGCAGTCATCAACGTACCCATAAACTGTATACCTAGCTACTGCTCTATATGATTTAGAAGGTATCTTCTTCAAGAGAATAATCACGTACAGTTTCAGAGTTGAAGGAAATTATGCAGATACCACACATCCTTCCCTAATGAACACAGCAGCCCTTCTGTTGCAAGACCTCACTGAGATAAACAAGCCTGATGACAGTACAGGTTCACGTCAGATTCCACCATGACCCAAGAGAAATACACCTTAAGCTCCAGCCTAGGATATTGGCTCCAGCCTGGCTAAGCAGAGCCAGGCTGCTATTTTTCCTACAAAAATAACAAACCTACTTCAATAGTTTGAGAGTGCTAATGTCAAGATTAATACAGTTATAGGCAAGCTTTCTGTTCCTATCATAAAAAATGTTGTGATTGTGTTATCAATAAAATCCCTTATGGTAGATCTCTCACAAGCACTTTTGTTGCCTATTAATCAACATAGTAGACTATGAGCCTGTCTGAATTTTCCCAGTGATGATGTGCAATAGAAAACACCAAAAAAAAAGGGAAAAAAAAGAGGGAAAAAACCCACTTTTTTTACATACACTGGGGGGAAATTAAGTGATTAAGATTTTCTATTACAATGCAAATTCATAATACACTCTAACATATTTTCTTTAACACACTAAGATGTATGTAGTTTGCCCATGTTCCTGTTTTCCTCAAGTACTCAATAATCTGAAAGTAATTGTTGTGCTGGAGTCCAGTTCTTCCAGAAACCTTTCCTAATTTTTCTTTTTACAGAAATTCTAATTACATGTGAACAAACAGCCTAGAACATCACAGGCTGTAACACACAGCATGGCGCTGCCCCAATGCCACACATTTCACTTTCTCCTTTCCCAAAAAATAGACACATGGTTCCAATTTTCCATTTCTTTAGACTATTTTCAAACCACCAAACAAATTAAAGTCTTATGCCCTCCTGCTCACTGGGACCTTATCAGCACCTGGTGCTTTATTGTTCCTGAGTGTTCTGGTGGCCTCTTGGTTCTTCTACAAATGGCTCAGCTGCCTGGGGAATTGCTGTTTGTCTTTATTCATTTCACTATTAAAGCCATCATTAAAACACACTCTCCATTTTCCTGTAATTGCATCCTTCGTAAGATTTCTACTTTTGTCCTTTATCTGACTCATGCACAGTTCATGTCTTTGTCTCAAATGCTGATGTGTCAGTAAAATGGTCTGAGGTTATCTTATTACTCAGTAGTTCAATGGTATAAAGCTATTTTTGTGCCATGCTATCATTTTGCTGAGCCATTTGCATTACCAGAAGACTTAGGGAAGTCACAAAATCCTCACCACTTACTGCTTTCTTACACTCCCCATCAAAAATTCTTTTTTTTTTCCTTGGAGTTGTTTATTTTTTCTCCTACTCTTTTCTTACTCAAAACATTTCCCAGCTGGTATGAAATTGTTGCACAACGTTCAAGTATATTCCCACCTGTCTTCTTAGTGCCCCTGTTTGTATTTTGTTTCTCAGAGGCAAATATTAACTCTTAGAACTTCTCCCTTCATTAAACATTAAAACTCAGCCATTACTTTTATAAAAGAGAAAGGTAAGTCTGAAGCATCTACCTTTAGAAGATTTGTTCACTGCTATCTTTCAAGTATCAATCAGATAATTACTGGCAACTTCCACAAAGTCACTGCAAAAGCTACAGGTGTTTAGTACACTTTTAATCGCATTTTCAAGGACATGGAACAACAGGTGGAACTGCAGATGCATCACAAGTGCTTAAAAGCAGCATTAAAAGATTTACTCAGATTTTGTAGTTAATTTTGACAGACAGCATGGAAACTCCATGGATTTCTGTTTTCGATACCATGACTTCAGATGAATATTGTCCAAGGAAGTTTCCACATTTCTCCTTCAGAAAATTTACGTAGTAGCAGGTATTTCTAAATGCTCACACAAACTATTCCTCTCCCTTCAAGTGCATTGCTTTTCTCACACATAGTTAATTCCTGTGTGTACAACGACTTCAGTAAGCTGTTGACACAGGAAAGTCCCACCAGCTATGCCTGTGTTTGTGGGCATCTGGAATCTTTTATAACAAAGGACATGGATTAACTTCTGTTGGCAACTGGTGGTGCCTTCTCCTGTTATTATAAAATAACCACCACCATGGCCATGGCAATTCTTGAAGAGCGATTAAAATAATAATCCTGAGGAAAACAATACTGAGAAATTTCAGCGTCACAGCCTTGCCCTTTCCTGCTCTGGCTCCCAGGCCCAGTCTCAGACTCTCCTCAGTGCGGCCTGAGCCGAATCCCGCTTTCAGCTACAGCTTCCCACAGCTCACAGACATTCCTGCCGACCCCCATAACCCCTAGCTGTTCCACTTCCTTTGGTTCTATCGCAGCTCACGTCGCCCGTGACCGCCCGTCGCTAGGCCCCTCTGGGGCTGCCCAGCAGGGTGACGGCACGAGGCGACTCGGCTGCCTGCCCGTGCAAAGCCGCCGCGATCTTCCCCGTTCTCTTTTCAAATTCCATCTACACATTTCACGCCAGATTTATCACCAAAGCTGCCAACCCGCGTTACGCCACCACCCCCCGCGTCGCGACAGAGCCCGCGCAGCCCCTCTCAGGCACGGAGACCGCCGCCTCGCCCCTCCCGATTCCGCACTTTCGTCACGCCTGTGGCGTCACGGCGGCCGTCTGGCAGCTCGCCATTGCTGCCGCACGCCGCTGCCCCGTCGGCAGCACGGAACTCGACTCGCTGCGCCGTGTTTCCCTTCGATTTCACACTCGGGCTGCCCAAAGCAACGGCGAATCTGCCTGCTCCGTGAAGCCGGCCTAAGCTCTGCTCCGCTAACGGAAGCGGAAGAGCCGCCATTTTGTTTCGGGTGATGGCGACTGTGGTGCTCTGGAGCTGGGGAGTTTAGCGCGGGCCCGGCCTTCTGGGGGACTCGCTTCTCGGACAGTCGTTGTTACTGCGAGTTTCCTCCTCCTCGCTGCATCCGCTGGTGATGTACGGAGGGGTCGGAGGTTCTCGACGAACTGCAGAAGAAGCAGGCCCGCCGCCCCTAATGTTGTTGTCAGGCGGGGCAGCGGTCCCCGGGCCCCCCGGAGGAGGTGGAGGAGGAGGAGGTGGGAATAGCCGTGTGGAGCTGCTGGTGTTCGGCTATGCCTGCAAGCTGTTCCGAGATGATGAGAAGGCTCAGTACCAGGAGCAGGGGCGACACCTTATTCCTTGGATGGGAGACCCCAAGATCATGATCGATAGGTCGGTGTAACACAACCCCCAGACTCTGCTGCGAGATCTCCTGTTATAGCCTCTTTCTGTTCCCCCCCTTATGCTGTGGGCAAGTGAGGGCGGGGGATGAACAAAGGGCTCACTCTGGCAGACGTGGGGGGCTTCGCTGGTAGAGATGGAGAGCAGCTTCTCCTGGTAGAGTGCTTCGAGTGCTGCTTTTGTAATGCTGCAGGGCCGCCCCCCCAGCAGTGGGAACTTGGGGTTCCCCACTCTGGTAGCTTTGGGAGGTACCCTTCTTTGTGGCAGTGTGCGTTGGGATTTTCTGCACCACTTCTTAGGGTAGGGGTTTTAGAGTGGAGAATTGGAGTGATGTGTTCCTTTTCAGTGCAAATCGCAAACATGATGTTTTCTCATTTGGAAACTGAGGGAGCCTTATTGCAAGGGAGTTCTTCATCTCTAAGCAGGAAGGGTGCAGTGTGGGGAGTGGAAATGTATTTATCCACCTTAGGTGACATGTTTTTTTCTTGTTTCTCCTGTCTGATCGAGCTGCAGGCTGTGGATGAAGTACCCCAAAAGCAGTCTTTGGCCTAATTTATTTTCCCTTGTGCCGTGATTCACTGTGTTAGGCAGAATGGCTTTGATTTTGAGTGCTTGCTTTTCAGACTGTATGTCAGAGGCAGCTTTTTTTGGTTGGTTGACAGTAGGTGCAGGTTCACAGCCAGAGAGTAATAGAGTCTTCTTTGGTGTTTCTTCAGGTTTCCAAGTTGTTTCAGCAGTGTAGGTTGGAATTTAGAAATTAATTCAGAATGGATTTCTTAATTTCTTGGAGAGAGGGAAATAGGAGGTCAGGTTGGGTGTATTTGGAGCACTGAAAGTAAAATTTAAAGAGTTGTGGCTGAGCTGAAAACCTCAGTGGGAAAGATGGAAGGCTTTTTGTTTGGAAAGTATCACATGACATACTGTAGATATTTGCTCCCTCAATTTCATTGCTTTGATGCTGTGTATTATTTTTCTTTCACCCAACAGCTGTATTTATCTTGAAAAATACCAATAAGGGAAGATTGTTTCATTTCTTTCCATAAGATGGGAGAAAAATGCCCATGCAAATCCAACCATAAACATTTGCAGCTACATTAAATTAAACTACATGAATTAAATAAAATATGAGAACAGAAGTGTTGTTATGTACACTTCTAGTCCAGATCACTTCTGTGTCAGTAGTTAAAGGCCCTTTTTGTGGTGGTGTGCAGCAGTAACCCATCTTAAAGGTGTTAGAGAAATTGCTGGGAGCAAAAACTAAGTATGTGCATGTATGTATATTTAACACTGAAAAAAATTTAAAAAGATAGATTTGTGAGCTAGGGGAGCTTGCAATTACTAATCTTACAAACTCCTCCGGAAGCTTAGATTCTTTTTATCTCCAGCAGCAGGAAGTCTTCTTTCACCATTTTGAGAAAAGTATAATGCTGTCAGAAGACATGGGTTGAAGTTTGCCTGTGGACAGAGCTTGATTAACCAGACCTACGTGTTCCGTTAACTTTTTGCTATAAGAATATTTACTTTCTTTATTTTTGGTCTAGCAAGTTGGCACAAGTCAAGAGTTGTGTGTGGGAAGACACCTCAGCCGGAGTCGAGTTTACTGTCACTTTCCGATCAGTTTCTCTTACTGATGCATAAACATTATCCCAACGCAGTGCCTTTTCCTGCAGATAAAATGATTTCTGCTTAGTAGAAAGGAACTGTACATCATAGATCTTGGCCGTTTTTACGGTGAACCTCCTTAAATTGCATGTATATGTTACTGTTCCTATGTATGTGTGTCTCTCTATCACATAACCCAGAACTTATTTCCTCAGCCAAATGGCTAGGGGCCGAGCCTAGCCATGATTTTACCTCCAATGGACGCAAGTTTCTATGGTGAAGATATCTCCTGAGAGTTCGGGACTAGCAGAAAGAAGCGAGGAAATTTCGACCGTTTGGTTCTTACGGATAGGTATTTATGTATTCGGGTTTGTGTGAATGTAAGCTATTTGACTTTCCAGAAAAACTTATTTTGCAAGTGACATTGATTGGTTGGTTGAAGCACGTACGGTAAGAGCTGTTAAGGAAATGGATCCCACTTAAAACTATTAAAGGATACTTTTGCCTTTAATTGTAATAATTCAATAGTTTCATTGAGAGGAATTTAGCCTATTAAACAAATTTTCAATAGTTGGTGACAAATGATTAGCAAAATTAAATGTAATTTCTAAAATGAAATATGCTTTAACATATAAGGTTTTGTTTTTTTTCTTTTTTAATGGGTAAGTATTTAAGTAGTCGCATAAACCCAAGCCCTAAGTTTTTTGCATTGACCAGCTGTTTCGTCTTGCAGGTATGATGGGCGTGGTCACCTACATGACCTTTCTGAATATGATGCTGAATATTCCACGTGGAACAGAGATTATCAATTGTCTGAAGAGGAGGCTAGAATAGAAGCCCTCTGTGATGAAGAGAGGTATTTAGCCTTGCATACGGACTTGCTTGAGGAGGAGGCGAGGCAAGGTATTGCTCAAGGAAACTTCCTGAGTTTAGCATATGTTTAAATAAATAATTATTAAATTAAATTTACTCCTAATTTTTTACTCTCTTTCTGATGTTATCTTGACAGTACCCAGTGGATTCGAAAAACGGGAGTCTTTGCGTATGTGAGAGGACCTCAGGATAGCTTAAATATAGATCCACACAGAAATTGCCCAGATTCTGAGGGCGGACTGGGATATCAGACCCAACCCCCCCAAATAAACACATTCTGCTTCATTTTTTAGTGTTGTATAAGTGAAATTCTGTGCTGTCGTATGCATAATTACATTAGAATGCTTTAACCCACAGCCTTTGTCTCTTCAGGAGGAAATAAATGGTCAGCATATGTGCATGCTGTGTTTTTCTATTCAGTTTTTAATGAACCTAAAATGATTAGGTGAAAATTTCTTATTTAAAAAATAAAGTAAGATTTAATTTTTTTTTTAAAGAAATTGGCTTTTAAGTATATTCTAATGATTGGTAATTGCATTTTTATTCAAGAGGAGGAATATAAAAGACTGAGTGAAGCTTTGGCAGAGGATGGTACCTATAATGCAGTGGGATTCAGTTACGGGAGTGATTATTATGACCCTTCAGAACCCACTGAAGAGGAGGAGCATCAGCCTGCAAAACAAAGAGGTAAGGTAAAAATAGCAAGGGTTAATTGAGAGGAAGAGCACAGCACCTCTGTGTCTCCAACTTGCAATTGAAGATTGAAAATCGTTAAAAGCTAAGGATAAAATCTCAAAGCATTTCAGCACAGCCTTTTAGGAACTGTGTTACTGAGTTTTTGCAAATCTCACTCTTGCTGTGCTTAAATGTTTTTCTGCTGTGGCACAGTCAATACTACAGTAGTCAGGACAGGAAATTTAGTTCTGCTGTCTTGCAGACCTTACTTAGAAAAAATAGTAATCCATCACTGGGCTGTCTTGTTAACACTGTTCTTGGTTGAGAAGGGAAAGGTCATTACAAACATAGAATAGTAATTGACGAGTATATATTTCCTTTTTAATATAGATTTCATCATTATCGTTATAAGTGGATCTGCCTTTAACATAGTGTGCCCTTATCCATGGTCTTCTCCGTTCAGGTTCTCATCTTCCCATCTTGAATTATAATAACTCTGCAGTTTTAACATGAAGTCTTAAGGAAGGTCTTTAGTGTTATTGAACTACATCTTAGTTAAAATTAGGTTTGTTTAACAATTGGATTGTCTAACTATTATTGATGGGTTACTGTGGTAGGAGATGTGGTTTCCTTCCCATGGTGCGTGGTACAATGCAGGATCATTTTATGTGCTAAAAATTTGTGTGAGAGGTGGTTTCCAGGCAGTGTCCATATGGCTTGCATTCTGCCAAGGATTTCCTCTGTGCTCTTCAGTACTGGTGCATATTTATGTTTTCTGGGGTTTGTTTAATTGTTTTATTCCTGTTTGTCTCTAGATTCCATAACCCCAGATAGTTCCTAAGATCTCTTTACATACAATTTTTGAGCGTTTTTTTTGTCATGGGGGTGTTTTTCATGCTGTGTGGACATATGTGTGAATAGGGTTGAGCCTACTGAAAAATTTGAAGCGATGGAGAGCAACATGTTTGTAGTTTGGCTCCCTCATTTTGATTGCATAGAGATTAAAAGGGTGAATGCCCTCTCTACTGATCACCAAAAGGAATCTGCTGAACCTTATAGGGTGTCTGTGTTGTAGGAGGCCTTTGCAAAACTGCATGGAAATCTGCCATAATGTTGCAAGGCTTGATTAAGTGTAATGAGTTCAAGTTGTTTCTGGATTGCTCCACATTATTTTTCTTTCCTAGAATGATGAGTTATTTGGAATACTGTATTTCAGACTTAATGAAGTCAGAATTTTCAGGAATAATGTTAAAATGTGATGACTTAGTGATTGGCAGAGAGAAATACCTGGTCTTCCAACAAGTTCATGTTTAGTTAATTAATATTTGATGCATCATGGAAGTGTCATGCTAAGCTGTTACAAAATCTTGTAGTGTAATGTGAGAATTCACAGTGCTGCTGACAAGTAATTGGGACATTGTCAGCAGCACTGGGACATTGTCCCAGTCAGCACTCTGGGACATTGTCTCAGTTGTCAGCTTTCTTAACCAAACTTTTATCTTCTAGAATTTTTTTTTTTTTTTTTTTTTTTTGTAATGATGAATAGCAAAGGGGCATTTTTCTAGTAATGCTTGCTAGTACTTGGGGCAAAAGTGAGATAGAGACATCAATATTATATTTTGCTGTAGTTAAACTGTGCAGACTTTTAATAGATGGCTATATGGTAACTATTTCCAGTGACGTAGGACTACAAATTTGTTACATTTGCCTTCTATAAGTCGTAGTTGTGGAAAATCCAGTATTGGAAGATGCAGATAACAGTAATGTGAATTGCAGATTGTAATTCTGTCAACACTTCAGGTGTTAGCTGGAGCTTGTGTACTGCTTCTTCCTTCTTTCCTTGATGTTAAACATTCTGTGTGCCTATGAGGAGTTAACCAAAATATTTTGAGTTCATTTAAAAAACAATACCTCAAACCAAACTGCCAGACAGCAACAAAAAAAAAAGTTAACTGTGTTGCATGGTTAAGAGTTTGTATGCAGTGATTGCTATGACATCTCATGCGTGATTAGGCTGTCTGCTGTCTATGTCTGTAGTTCCCATAGTCAGGTTTTCATGCCATGTAATTTATTAGGATAAAACTGGAATACATTTTTTCTTACAGCTAGTAGAACAGATAATACTAAAAGTTACTTTTAAAAGTAAACTTTTCCACTTCAGTTATTACAAAAATTGATAAAGCAGAATATTTTCAGAGGACCATTTCTGGTTCACCAAGTAAGAGCATGTAATGCAAATTGACCTTAATAAAAGACCTAGCTCTTTTAGATGAGTAGTTCACATGATAAATCTGTTAAATATTTGGATATGTTAAAGGGTAGAAAAGGAGTCATACCAATTTTAGCCTGAACTCTCAGATGAATGACGTTTATTTTAATCAATTACTAGGGCAGCTACTGATTTATCTCTGTAGGTAATGAAACTGAATTTCAGCCTCCCTGTTGCATTCCCATACAAGTGTCATTAGGGCAAAGAAGCTGATGAAAGTACTTAGGTTTGTTTGGATAGGCTGAAATGGTTGAATAACAGGGAACTGAATTCAGATAGCCCAGATGTATGAGTCTTAACAGCTGTAGAGATACTGGATATCTGTAATATTTTAATCGTAGTTAGGAAAGGATTCACCCAGTGCATTGAAAATGGTCCACCTTAATTTTGTATGGGTTTTCATGTAAAAATAAAAAGTAATATTCATTAAAATGAATGTTTTTCTATTTGAGTTGTAACTTGTTTGTCTTCAGCACTGTAGTCAGAGCTAAAGTGTGTAGGACTTTAGTCCTCCCAATACTTCTGTTAAGACATAACAGAGCAAATGCTGCTTATCATTTCATTTGAGAAATTCCTTGATTTCACATGCTTTTAGATATACTTTTATAGCTTTTGTTAATGTTTGGGTACTTTGACATGTCTGGTCCTGTAGTATTTTATTCTGTCACTTCTTTTAGAAACAGCTCAGACAGAAAATGTAGAAGAAAATGAAGAACCTTTTGTTGCCCCTCCAGGACTGAATGTACCTTCTGATGTGGAACTGGTATGTGTGTACATTTAACTCAACCTACATTTCTGTCAATTTTCAAAGAGTTTATGGGGCTTTACTGAAATTTTTATTTTCCATTAACTTTAGCGTAGTTCATTTAAAATAATTCTAGAATAGAAGCTTGATTCAGATGTTCATTCTTGACTACCTGAGTTCTATCAAATATTTTGAATCTTCTTTTTCATACCGGAATTATTGCTTACACTAAGTACATTTAGTATCACTTGTAATACTGTCTTAGTGAAGAAAAAAGGCACTTCCCGTGGAATGGGTACTTAGAGAGATGTCAAGGTTTGCATTCTAAATCTAAAGTACCATTAAACCAAAAGATTGCTTCTGTTCAAGACTTTTTCTGGATTCTTTTTTTGCTGAAGAGTGTAGTAAGTGATCAAATATAAAGGCTTTGTTTAAGACTAGCCTATTCAAAGAGACAAGCAGTCATGTATTGAAGATACTGGGAAGTCAGATAATATTTTTTCTCCTGTACTGGGGTCATGAAAGTAGTGATTTGTATTTGGACTGCTTTCTCAGCTTGATAACCTTAGCCAGGAAAAATTCAAAACACTTTTTGAAGAACTAATAGTGAACACAGGATGTCTGTATAAGGGTGTTTTTCTGCTTCATTAGCTTTTAATTAAAAATTCTTGTCCTGTTCTTTTATATAAAATAAGAGCTTTTAAACAAATCTCATGTACAACACTGCTTGTTCTAATTCTGCTTCCTCTACTTTTCATTACAATTTTATACATTTCATTAGTGAAGTGCTTACAAACCTATTTCTGAGTTCAGGGAAGAATTTTTATACATTGTTGCCTTTAAATTATGAGTTATACTTCAGTCTTTGAATGAGAACGTTGAGTTCTCTGTGAGATGCTGCTTTAGCATTTGCATGCTGTTTCCAGTGCTGGTGAAAGTGTTGGTTCAGATAGCTGCTTTGCCTGAATTTTGTTCTGAAATTTAAGATGTATTTTACATGTAAACTGCAGATTGCAATGTGAGTCTAACTGAAGTAATTCTATCATTCCGGAGCTCAAAATACAAGAGTTGTGTCAAGGAGGCAGGAGGTCATCCAGTGCTTAAAACTTTTGATGTCAGGTTTATAGGCAAAGATGAGTGTTCTTCATTGCACTGTAAGAAGTGTGCAGATGCTTATGGAAGGATCTCTAAGAGGAAATTATCAGTTAAACTTAGGAGAGATTGAAAATTGCTTTATTTTCTCCAGATGAGAATATTGAGAGGCTGAGAATACCTAAGACTTAAAATTATTTTCTGTGCTTACTGAAGGTTGAGGGATAGTTGCTAAACTTGAAGTAAGGGAGACCAACTCATGAAAAGCTCTTGATTACAATACTGATTAAAGATTGGAACAGAATATCTAACTAGATGATAGCACTTATGTTGTTGGAGTAGTTTTTAGAAGGGTTTTTGCTCTGGCAAGTACTCTTACTTTCGGAAGTTTTAACAGTTCTTCTCAGTTTAAATGTTTTGTATTTTTATTAAGTGTAATTGTGAAGTAGAATATGTCTGATACCTGCATCTCTGATTGCCATTTAATGTTTTTCATTTTATAAAGTTTCTAAAGTTTTGTGTATCAGTGAAACTGGTAGTCTTACAGGTCAGTTAAAACCATATTGATATTTGTAGTGCCTGTTTTCCAGAGCTTATACTGGTATCAGTTTCAAATTCAAGCCCAGATAGTAATTTCAGATACAATCTTTTTTGAACTTCCTTGCTGATTTGCAGCTTTGTTTATGCATCTCTTGGCTGTATGAACCACAGAACTTGGGAAACTTGATGAATGATTAAATAATGAGACTGGCAATGCATAAAATGTTACCAATTCGTTGAGAATTTCATTGTCTCTAATTAAAATAACCTTTGGTAGTGTTTTAGAGGGACAAGTAAAACTTGAAACAACAAATTATTTTCTGTATTGAACATGTTGTTCTAATAAAGGATCCAATCGACTGAAAGAAATTTCTAAAAATGTGCTCTTTGATCACACTTGGACTTGTTTTTTTCCCCTCTAAATAGAACACTGCTGTCTTGTGTGCTTCTAGTCTTCTGAAAAGATGCTCTGAGGTTTGCAACATACTTGTGTGTCTAGACCAATATAAATGCAGAGCTAAAATGAATAGTTAATGTGACACCTCAATCTTTATAGGCACACCAAGTATCTGCTTCTGCAATTTATTGAGCACAAGACAAAACAGAACTATCTGAGTATGAAAGACTGTGAATTGTGGAAGTTCATTCTTTCACTCTATTCTTGTTCTTTTCACTTCTTGGGTTTGATGTGGCAGTGTTCTTTAGATGGGATTTTAGGAGTGGAAATGCATGGATGCTGCTTAACTTCATTAGTTTTCCTCTGTCTTTTACTGCAAAATTATTCAATGACTCTTTATGGGAATATGACAGCTCTTGTGCTGGCCTTAAGATGTAACATGTTCCTTCCAAGCAAATGCGTANGATGACTCTTTATGGGAATGTGACAGCATGTAGGAATGACAGCTGTTGTGCTGGCCTTAAGATGTAAAATGTTCCTTCCAAGCAAATGCGTAGTAACAAGCATTACCAGTTAGGTAACAATGTTTGCACATTCAGAGAAAACAGCATGAAGGCCAGCTGTTAGGAAGACCAGGTCTGTTGAGTCTTCACAGCATTTTAAGGTATTTTAAGGTAGGGACACTGTAAGTTGGCACTTCCATCAAGAAACCCTTCTGTTTTGTGCCAGCAGAAGCATCTATATGACTTAAAAGAATGTTTTGCTACATCATACTCAACCAGGATTTGTTCCTCTCTTTGATTTGGTGTGCAGTGGCAAAAATAATTATGCCATTGGAAGGAGAGTATCTAGCAAAAGGGAACGAATGAGCAGCTAGGAAAGATGGGCATTATTATTCTAGTGCTGATATGCTTTGACTGATTACAGACCTGATGGAGTGGGTCCAGAGGAAGGCCTTAAAAATGATCTGAAGGGAGCCTACAAGAAGGCTGGAGGGGGACTGTTTGCAAGGACATGCAATGGTAGAACAAGGGGTAGTGGTTTGAAATTCGAGAAGAGTAGATTCAGATTGGATGCTAGGAACAAGTTGTTTCTTATGAGGGTGGTGGAACACTGGAACAGGTTGCCCAGAGAGGTAGTTGAGGCCCCATCCCTAGACACATTCAAGGTCAGGCTCAACAAGGCTCTGAGCAGCCTGATCCAGTGGAGAATGTCCCTGCTGACTGTAGTGGGGTTGAACTAGATGACCCTTGGAGTTCCCTTCCAACCCAAGTCATTCTATGATTCTATCATCATGAAACTGAGTTACTAGTTAAAGCTGAGAAGAGCATCAAGGAACCACTGCTCCTCTTAATTCTCTTGCGTTCTAAAACACTTTACAAGCTGCTTACAAAAATACAAATACATGTTATTTTATTCCCACAGCCCCCAACAGCAAAAATGCACGCAATTATAGAGCGGACTGCAAACTTTGTCTGCAAGCAGGGAGCACAGTTTGAGATTATGCTGAAAGCCAAGCAAGCACGCAACTCCCAGTTTGACTTCTTGCGGTTTGATCACTACCTCAATCCCTACTACAAGTTCATTCAGAAGGCCATGAAGGAGGGACGATATGCTGCTCCTTCTGAAAACAAAGCAGACGAGAAGAAACGTAAGTTGCTGCCTATGGGAAGGGCAGCTTCAGAGTGTGAGTCACCAAAACATCCAGTGGCCTGTCTTGGTGAAATAGCCACACCTTGTTGGTGTGTTGCTATGACAATCCTGTTAGTCTGCCGCTGAGATTGATCTGATGATTCAGAATTTTGCTTAAGTTGGAAGAGATTTTTTAAGTTGGAAAAGATTGTTTTGGGAACCTTTCAGACACAAGAACTGCTTTGATGTTGGAGCTACAAGAAACACTAGTATAGCTGTAGTCCAGCAGAAAGGTGGTCTATGCACTAAGGTTTTAGTTTTATTGATGGCCAGCAATGTCTTCTTGTATCCTTATTTTGGTGAATAAACAGATAGCTGAAAACAGTAGTTTTTTTAAGACCGTATGCTTGTCCTGTACCAGCTTTCTCTCTTTGCAATACAAATCCATAGGAATCCCAGATAAAATTCAGACATTGCTTTTTAGACTCAAGAGTCAAATCTGAGGAAGAAGATGATGATGATGACGATGATGATGGAAATTATCTGCATCCAAGTCTCTTTGCATCTAAAAAATGCAGTCGGCTCGAAGAGCTCGTGAAGGTACTGTTGTAATAATTTTTCTACCTTATAAAACATCTGATTCATGGGCACAAATACTCTGATGTTCTTTAACAAAGATTTATGTTTTCTCTCCAGACTGTGTCTATCTGTATCTGTTTTGATTACCTTTTCTCTAGTGTCATTTTTCCATTTGTAAGGAATTATATTTCTATTTTTGATGCCCTCTGGTATTGAGGGCATCACTCAAGGATTTGTCCCACAGAACCTGTATTGTAGCTGAAGAGATTAAGATATTTAATACCTTCTGTATATAAGCACAGAGGGAATGTTTTCTTTTTAGATTTTAGTAGGTGAAATATTTACATGAAGTAATAATTTCAACAAATAATATTTTGGCAGAATGTGCTACTCATTAAACGTAATTTTGCTGGATGTCTTAGTTATTTTTGTTTTCTGAGCTGAACAGTGATACAATACTGGCAATGACAGATGGTTGTGCACATTTTAGGCTTTTGGAGAAATGGCTTTGGTGCTGTGTGATATTTAGACCAGTCAGGTTCTGTGCTTATCCCAGCCTTGGCAGTAAAGGAGTAATGCTCACTTTTTTAATGTCATGGATTTCTGCTCATACATGAAGTATGAGTTTTGTTATGCCTTCCACCAGTTTTCCAAAAAGAAATTGATTCTGCATGTAAGAGCTACAAAACCCAGTAACTTGTGTTTGAACAATGTTGTTGATAACTGTTAGCATAGATAAATTTGCTGTCCAAGTTGATGCTACCATGCTTTAAAATTTGAAATACATATTTAATCTGTTTTTCTGTTTTCACAATGTTTTCAGCCTTTGAAGGTGGTAGACCCTGATCATCCACTTGCAGCACTGGTGCGCAAAGCACAATCAGATAATAACTCATCCACGCCACAGTCAACAGATGGGGCAGCTGTACAGACATCACAGGCAGAATATTCTTCTGATTGTAAGTGCATTGTGATTAGGCAGCTGATGGTGTGTCTTGATGAATTGTATGTGGGTTCCGCTGGGAAGAAAATACGTTAGCTTCATACTTGATCATTTGTAACTGATATTTATCCTTTTCCAATCTCCTGCCTCGCTGAAGGTGCATTCTCCCACTGAGTAGCTGTTACGCTATCTGCTTAAGTAAAACAGAAGTGGGGTGCAGGGGGTGGGCAGGCAGGAGGCCAAGTCTTCAGTCTGTAAATGTAGTTAGCACAATACCCTTAATATTCTTTGATAACGTCCATCAATTTCTGTTAATGAAGTCTAGTGAATGCCTTCTCTGTTGAATATAAAACTGTCCTATAAAGTAACTCATGAGATTCCCATTAAGAAAACATAATATATTAAGCAAAATGCCATTGGTAAATCCACATTGAACATTTTTTCTGGAGTATCTAACACTAAGAAAAATCTGCAAAGGTAAAAAACCATATAAATTGAAAGATCCTGCTGAAGTGATAAAACCCAGGTTTTAGTAGAATATTCTTTAGTAAAGTTGAAAGTAGTTTTACAGTAATTTTTTATTAGACAGTAAATTCCTATAATTACTGATTATTTTCCCTTCTATTCTATGCACTGCTGCAATGTTGTACGTTCCTCAGCTTTATTTTCTATCTATAAGATTCAAAATTTAAAACTGATCATTGAAATTATATTTTTTATTACAATATCTGAGAGAGAGTGTAGACTTTTAAGTTCCATAGCTATAGAGGGCATTCCTTAATGAAGGAGTAGATATTAAATTTGGAGGGTTTTTTCTCAACAGGAACAACAAAAGCAATGTTATATTTAAATTATAAGTGAGCAGTGTGGAAAGTTGTCTTGCAGCTCCGCTCCTCACCTTTTAAAATTTAACAGATCTTTATTCTGCTCTCCTTATACATAACTTATTCTTTGAAGAAAGTAAACAGTGCCACACAGGAATGTTTATGAAACTTTTAAGAGGATAATTCATTACAATTTAATGCATTGATTAAACTTTGCCTCCAGAAATGTAAACTCTTACTGTAAATACTTTTCAATATTTTACCTGAATGCTTTTTGTTTATCCATCTTCCCGCAGAAAATCTTTAGATTTACAAGAAGTAACTGTCACTTAAAAGCATTAAGCTAATTAAAGCATTGTGGAATGTTGTTTTTAAAGAAAGAAAGCCATAAGCCTTTGCACTCTCAGGAAATAAATACGTAGAATCGAAGAAGCCTGTAGCATGGAAAACTTTCTCGCATCGATTGGTCATTGTATTGATGTTAAATCACAAAACCTGTCTATTTTTTGAGGTTTCTGTAGATAAATCTGTGTCTGTGTATAGCAATAGAGTGGTTTAAGATGTGTGTGTATATATTTCTAGATGTGAATTCTGAATATATGTGCATTTCTTTCTTAATGCATCTTCATTTTGACTGAGTTAAACTGCCAGAGGTGAATTAGATTAGGAAGAATGATTTTTTTATTAGGCCTTTTCTGGTTCACTTCTCTATTCATACCTATTTGGCTTCCAGCTGTCCTTCAGTACATTCTGATTCTGTCCCTTAATCTACATTCATCCTGAATGCGTTAATATGAAGACTTTTGTTTTGTTCTGTTTGGTTTTGGTTTTTTTTTCACCTTTAGATACCATTTCTTAGTGTGTTGTGTGCATCTGGATTCTCAATGTCTTTATATGGATGTCTTTTTTTAATTGAGTGGTTTTCTTCTAATTAAAACATTGTCCTTAAATATGTTTTTTTAATAGCAACTGTGGCAGCCATGTATTATAGTTACTATATGCTACCTGATGGATCCTATTGCATCGCACCTCCACCTCCAGGAATAGATGTTGCGACCTATTACAATGCGTTGCCTGCAGGGGTAACTGTATCAAGCACTACAGGGGTAGCAACAGTACCTCCACCTCCTGGTACCACACCTCCACCTCCCCCGGACACAACAGATAGCAGCAGTGGGTTGACTTCTACAACGACAACGACAAGGTACCACAGAGAGATCAGCTTGTTGATTAGGGGGTATCTTTCCTGTGCTTCTATATAAAGTATTTAGGAAGGGTTCCTATTACTGGTGATTCCTTAGTAGTGTTGCTCAGTGTTGATACAGCTTTGACTGTCTCCACTTTAGTCTTTGATATTGTATGTAGTTATTACTCACCAACTATAAAGTTTTTGCATGATGAAAAATCAAGTTATTTTAACTGCACGATGGACCCAGAGAGCAAACCTCTGTGGAATGGGTTTTCTGCTAAAGCAACTGTTTGAAAGATATTTATGTTATATTTATTAATATAATATACTTTTGATGTTTTCAGCACAATTACTCCAGTGGTTGCAATTATACCTCCACCCCCAGATATCCAGCCTGTTATTGATAAGCTGGCTGAGTATGTTGCTAGGAATGGGATAAAATTTGAAACCAGTGTTCGTGCCAAGAATGATCTCAGGTGAGAGAAAATGTTATTTTGACTTCTCTTTTAAAAGTTGAGGTTTTTGTTTTAAAATATATTACCAGGATATGCAGATCTCAAGAAGAGAAGTACTGTATTTCTTTTAATTGAAATTCAGGGACCTACTTAATCGTAATGCTAAAGCATTATTGCCCAAATACTCAAAACAGCCAGACTAACAAAAATGTCTCTAGAAAGTATTATTGGAATGTGTCTCTTCTGAAAGTTTAGGCATAAGTTACAGTGCTTCCAAACATCAAGTAGTGTACCATTTACTAAAGAAAATTACATAGCAAAGGGTTGTTGTGTTCATGTGCATTTTCACATACTCAATTTTCTTTTCACAGATTTGAGTTCCTCCAACCATGGCACCAGTATAATGCTTATTATGAATTTAAAAAGCAGTTCTTCCTTCAAAAAGAGAGCAGTGACAACTGTCAGGTATGTGTGTTTGTATATACATATATTACAAATGCAGTGTAAGTAAGAAAAGAACTTGCTTATCTGTTGTGTTATCATGAGACATTCTTAAAATGGAGCACTGAATTATGGAGAAAGTGTTCAGCAGAGGATATGAATGCTTTTTTTTGTGTCTCCTTTTTAGTTTTGCATAGCATTTAAATAAGCATATGTGAGGTGGTGCGATACTTAGTTTTTTGCTTTTTAGTATACACAGCCACTTGGCGTGGTGGTAATATAAAATAGCAACCCGAAAATCTTGTCTTTCTATGTGGGAGAAGATATGCTCTGTGGAGATTTAGAACTTGGTAGGATTGGGCTAAGTGTTCTGTTGTCAGAAAGGTTAGTTTTAGCTCTTCTACAGCCATGCCTTCTCATAAAGCCTTATGGTTCTTTGTAGCACAGCAGCTGGACTAGTTTTCTGACATGCTTTTTTCTGGGAGAAGTTTTGTTGAAGAGTCCTGTCATGATTGACTGAAACAATTTTGAAAGTTCAGAACCTCACATCAGTTTCCTACTTGCTTTGCTTCTACAAGTCTGTGTTATTAGATGATACACAAACCTGGCATCATCTTTTTTTTTACCACTGTTCTCGTGTTAGCTAATCTCATTAGACTGTTACCTTACTGAAAAGAAAATTGCAGATAGTATCAGAAATAAGTTATCTAATGATAACTTTTCATGGGAAAGAGCTATTCTTTTTTTGTGCCCTATGTCATTTGTCATCTCAAGGCTTAAATTAGGGAACCTTAAGCTGAAGAAGGTAGGCATGTGGGTAAACTCAATGGAAAATGATGACATTCAATACTTGTTTCTGTTTGAAACACTTAAGTCTAATATTTTGGTTTAATCATGAAAAATGTTTTGAAAACATTGGTTTTAAAGATAAACTGTGATAAATATGATCTTACTCAGTTGATAAATGACATGCAAAATTGCCCTGTACCACAATGGTGCCTGTTGTTCTAGAAATTCTAATTTGCAAACCAGTGGGTTGAATTTATAATACTTACATAATTAATAAGGATTGTTAACGTTTATTTTTGGGGGAAATTGTACAGTCATCGAAGTGTAATAATAAAGGATTCATTTTAAGTATTCAATGACTACAGCTAAGAAGCAAGCAGAAACTGGTCTTAAGTCCCTTGAGGTCATATGTTGCAATGCATATTTTCCTGCTGCATGGTTTTGTAGATAATGCCGTTCTCTTTAATTTTTTAGAATAATGATTTCAATATTATCTTTATGTTTTAGTAATGTGCATATAGGCAACTAATGCAATTGATTGTTCTCCTTTCGGCCATTAAAGTTAATAAGGAATTGTACTACTGGCTTTGGAACATACAGGCTGAAGTCCTTTTTTGCTTGTGCTTTTTCCCCTTTGAGGATTTTCAGAAATTAGTTCTGTTGGTCAGGGAATGGCTGCAGGGACCAATGAAAGCATCTCTTCTATACTTGGTATTTCAACATTAAGTGTACTTAACAGCAGCCAGTGGAAAGCAACCTCTCAGTTTGAGAGGCTCATTTAAGTGTTACATTATATAATGTCATTACCTGACTCACCGTGTAAATATTTATAATGTTCTACAATACCCATCCTAAAAATTTTATGCTGTGACTTTAGAGACAGTCATGTTAATAGCAGAACCAGTAGTTCCTTACTTTGGAAATATCTCAGCACATCTCTACTGTATCCATGCCACTCAAAACATTTGTAGGCCAAATTTTCTTCAGCAAAATGTTGGAACAAATTAAACTCATTAATCTGTGCTGATCCCAGTAAAGGTATCATGCAACTGTTAGCAAAAACCATCGTAAGTTTTCGTTTTGTAGCTATGAATTAACTTTGGTGAATTTTTTCTGGGACCTTAAAGTTCAAGACCTAAAAAGATATACTTTGTGTGGGAAAAAAAGTATATAATTTAAAACCCATAATTATTAAAAAAATTGTTGGCAAAAGCCTACCGTCTGAAAAATAATTTCTTCACTCTTGCTGTAAGTTTGTAATTCTTGTAGCCTGTGGGTTTGCATGAGGCAGTGCATTATTTTATAAGAAGCAGACTTTCAGTCATGAGTGCTTATTGATGTAAAATCTGCTGTAACTCTGATAATGTGATTTTTTGGAAGTGGCTGACAAAATTACCACTCTACATACAATGCATTAATTGTTTCATGAACGAACCAGTTAGTAAACTTGCACTTCTCTTTTGAAAAAGGGAGCATCTTCATCTGAAGATGTTCCAGCAGATACTGCTGGTGATACACCGAGTGAGACTCAATTTGCAGATGAACATGCACCTGAAGATGCGTCTGAGCCAAGTGCTAAGGGAGTTCCAGGAACTAAAAAGGATGTTCCTCCTAAAACTGTCAGTGATGGCAAATTGGTGAAAGGTATGTTACCATGATTTGTTGAGTGTGAAAATATTTGTTCCTGTATACTTAAGGCGAAAAAAAATGCAGGGGGGTGAAGGTAGGAAAAAGTATTTTCCTGTATGCAAAAAGTATTGCAAAAAATATGCAGAAAGTATTTTCACTAGAAGCATCAAAAAAGGACTCAAATGAGTAATTTGATTGCTCTCTTTCTTATCAGACTACCAGCTATTTATGGTCTGACAAAATAAATTGTTTTATTTAAGTTTTGTGCAAAGTTGAAGCTTTGATTATTGACCTCACTATAATCTTATTTTTGTCATTTTAAACTTGACAGTTACAAGCTCTGTGCAAGAAAGAAGTTATTCCTTCTGAATAAAAGCAGTGGTCTGATTTAAAACTGTGCATATGGAGGAAGTACAGTAGGCTTATTACTCAGTTCTCAGTCTTGCTGTGTTGAACATTACTCATGCAGGAAAAAAGACCCTTTTTACATCAAAGTGGAATGTTTTTTTCCTCTTGCAGTCATAGCAGCAGAGGGACAAAGTAGGAGGATCTCTTGGAAACCAGTCCAAGCCAGCTAATACATTATTAATACTAACAATTGTGTATATCCGGGAACTGACTTCCTGGCCTACAAGAAGATACATTAAATTTTCTTCTTTTCAGTAAAAGCTAGAAACTGAAATCTTGTAACTAGAACTGAAATCCACTATAAAAAAAAAAAAGAAACAGAAAAAGCATTCTTGACCTGTGTTCCAGTGGATGGGTGCTGCCCTCCTGCCACTAAAGTGGCTTTCTTAATTGCTAATAAATTCATCTGCTCCCTGTGGACCCCTGGAATTTTGTCTTCCTGCTTCTTACTTCAATTTCTCTCCATGGACTGCAAGCTCCAGGCTCTTTACCGTGGTTGTCTAGCTGCCTATACTCTGCTGTTTCTTTGGGCAGGTTGAGTCTCTTATATAGGGAAGGAGCAATCTTCAAAGTTGCCCTATTAACAGAAAAGGGTATTATTTCTTCCTGTTGTGTTGTTATAAATGGCAAATTGGAACCTGTGCTTTAATAATAATCCCTTCAAATTTAGATGGTGGAATGTAACCAATGAGTGATTTCACAACAGTCTTATTCCTATAAACCTATTTTCATTTCCTTCAGTATGGTACAAATCCCACTTCTTATAACCTAAATATAATATTTGGCTGCAAGATGGACAACATCTGCACTAGATTTTTCTTCTGCATCTGAGGGAGTAAAAGCCCATTTTAAGATTTGTTTTGTCTTACGAGAAAGTGGGAGAATCACTATTACAATATCTGTTCCCTTGGAATTCTTGAGTTCTTTATTTCTGAGGCTATCTCCGTAGCCCAGAATTAACAAGGTGGAAAGGTTATATTATATGCATCTTGATATGTGATTTAATTATTGTATTACAATTTCCCTAATTCAAGTTCTATAAGATCGATCTATCTATCTATCTATCTATATATATATGCAGAAGGCATCCTGAGAAAGATAAGTGTTGCAGCAGACTGCAAAATAGTATGTTGTTTTGCTTGAGATGTGTGAGAAATTCCATTTTTTATTCTTAGAAGTTACATTTTGATTAAATGATACAGAGATAAATTTTGTGGGATTTAAAGTTCCAAGGAAAATTCTGAGGTCAAAGGATTAGTTCAGACTTAAACTTAGATATTAGCTATGCTTAATATTTTTTGAAGATCCAGTAATACGACCTAGCTTGAAGCAATCCACAATTTCTTTTTTATTGTGCCTTTCTACGTTTTTTGCAGACCTTCTTTTTCCTTTGACATTGCTGACGAGTGTGTTGTGCTGTCCTTTTGTGTTGAAATAGTCAGGACCACTTGAAAGGAGTAATTGACCACCAATCTTGCTACACAAAAACCAGCCAAGATGTTTGGGGAAAAGTACTTAGCTTTTGCATTTATATCTCCTATAATGAAGTGTCGTTAGCTCACCAAAGTAATTAATTTTCATATGGATGGAAATAAGTCTTTAAATACTGTTCTGTGAGCCTGCCAAATGCTATTGTTGTGCACATTGTTGATTTGGTGTGAAGGAAACATAAGGGACCATATCATACTGTAGTGTGCCAGATAGGAGCCTGAGCACAGAGTGTTTTCATCTGAAGCCTGGAAGAGGAGATTGTTCATTTGGGAAAAGAAAAACTAAAATTTATTTGGGACACAATATGAGATTATATATCTTATCTCAGGAAGTGTAATTCCTGTGATGGTTTAGCGTACCTTTTATTTTCCCCTGCTGCTACTAAATTATTAGAAAAAGACTTGGAGATAGGTCTTTACAAGGCAAGTGGAGTTTCTAATGTTTTGGGGTTTTTGTTGTTAAAAAAAAAAAAAAAAAAACAAACAGTTGTCCTTTTCCCCAAAATAATTACCACAGCTTAAGGACAATACAGCTTTCTTTTTTGTTGTATAGTCATGAGTAATAAAGTCAAGAAATTCAGCCTACTTTCTACTGTAGCCTAATGATGTCTAAAATATTTCCCATTCATTCACAGCATCGTTTGCTCCAATAAGCTTTGCAATCAAGGCCAAAGAAAATGACCTTCTTCCTTTGGAGAAAAATCGTGTTAAATTGGATGATGATAGTGATGATGAGGAGGAAGAAGGCAAGGAAGGCCAAGAGAATGCTAATAGTGCTTCGAATCATACTCCAGCTGTTACCACTCCTTGCACTACTACTGAAGAGAAAAAGCCTCAACTTACACAGGAGGAGTTGGAAGCTAAGCAAGGTATCCCATGTTACAGTGAAAACAAAATGAGGGGTCAAGCGATTCAGGCAAACTACAAAACTGTCACGTGCATAAGTGTGGCATTTTGGGTGTTCTGAATCTTTACTATGTCATTTTAACAGAAATCAGAATTATTTTTCTGCAGTTTCCTGCTTATCATTAAGAATGCAGTCTTCATTGTTTGCTTAGCTGAAATCAAACTTGTGACACACTGGAGTGCTTTGCGCTAATGCATGATCTTGCCGAATTTTATTCTGCTTTTCTGTTATAACCTCCAAGTAAAGCACTGAACTTCTAGTGTCCAGATTGTATTAAGAGAGCCCAGAAAAAAGCATGTCCTATTCTGGTTTCTTCAGAGAAATGCTTAAAGCTATTTTTCAGTTACTTAGCACTTCCACACAGATCAATATCACCTTGTTGATATTTTATTGCTCTTATGCGATGCCATTAAATTGTGCGGGTTTCTCCCCTTACTGTGTCTGTGTATGTTAAGGACAGAAGGGTATGCTGTGTGAATTTGAATTAAATGATTTTTTAAAGGGATCAGATTTCCCCCATTCCTCCCCAAGGCTGTTTCACAGCAGAGTGTGTTCAATAAAGTGGAGATGCTGTCAGTATATACCAGCTAAAAACCTTAATATTTCTCTTACAACTATGTATATGCCACAGGAATTGAGTTTTTTATTTTAAAAATTAATTTTCTTTTTTTTTTTTGCTGCTTCTTTGTAAACTTCAGTAGCACAAAGTATGCTGCGGTGCTAAGTATCTAAAGCAAATATGAAATATTTTGTATGACAACAAAAATGAAGTGTAAAATATGTTTGAAAAAAGTTGTGTGTTAGAAAAACTGTGCAATCGAATAAAAATATCCGATCATCTTGTGCATACACAGAACACAAAAGTGGAAGATGAAGAAGGATAGACAAAATATCCATTAAGTGCATAGTTAAATAGATTGTCTTATTCTCTTTTTGTGTAATCACATAACAATAACTTTTGAGTATAACACTGGAAGAAGAGTGAAAATTTCTGGAGCAGTCCTTTTGTGTAAATGTTTTAAGATGAGTGTAAGTAGAGGTGATGAAAGTTAAAGATCAAATATGTGGGAGAAGAGTTTGCATTGCTTTAACAAGTACAAGAAACTCACAAGTTTGCAGTGCTACGTTTTTAGATAGCTTTTGTGAATAGGAAAGGACAAGTATCCTGAATTTTCCAGGATTACATTTTCATGTCATTTTCTTTAAGCTTAAAATCATTACTTCATCTGAATTGCTTTTCACCAAGCAAATGCCACATCTATGGATTAAGATACTTGGAATTTCATAGTTTCAAACTGGTATATCCTTATTGCATCTTTGACTGGATGTGTTGGAAAGGTCTGAGAATGGTTGGAGGGGCTGTTTGGTTGTTTGTGTTGAAGTGTGTTTGTTTCCAAGAAACCTAAGTTCCCCAAGTGACTCACTCTAAACTTGATGTTTAATTATCTTTCTTAGCAAAGCAGAAGCTAGAGGATAGATTAGCAGCTGCAGCAAGAGAGAAGCTTGCACAGGCCTCCAAAGAATCAAAAGAAAAGCAGCTACAAGCAGAACGCAAAAGGAAAGCTGCACTGTTCTTACAGACCCTGAAAAACCCTTTGGCAGAGGCAGAAACAGAGAAAATTGAAGAGAATTCCTTTAATAATGAGGTAAGCAGGAAATAAGTTTTCTGCAAGCTTTATGGTACAGCAAAACTTATCTGTAGACTGTGAATCTGACAGTATGTTATGGAGTTGACTGAAGTGATGGAAGCTTCTTGAAATGCAGAGAAATTTTAATTTTAAATACTTAAATCTTTCCAGTCATCTTATATATGTCTCTCATTTGCTATTAAAGAAGTGAGGGAAATACGATGCATGATACAGAGATCAGTTAACCAGTTTCAGGAATGAAATTGAGCTTACCAATTTAAGTCCTTACTAGTGGTCCATAGAATCATAGAAAGCTTTAGATTAGAAGGGACCTCTAATCATCTAACCAACCCATAAATTAGAATGCTTTACCTTTCAAGGCTATTTGGATATTTAGTGAAATGTAATTATTTAATGTGTGTTTTATTTCTCATAACTAACATTGCATTGCTAGAATTTATCAGAAGGAGGATTTCTCCTGGAGAAGTAACTGCCAGCCAGTTAGTTGGCATTGTTGTCTGCATCCAGGAGAACCATTACAAGTCTCTTTCTTAATTAGTAGCTACAATTAAAATAAATTTTTTGGGTAGAGCCTCTAGAAATAAATTCTGTAAGACTAAGAATTTTTGAGCTGACAAATTTAAAGAGGAATCTTGGACCAAAACAGTTGAAACTGCAGTAATGAAATGCAAATCCAAAGTCTAGAAACCTGTATTGATCGAAGACACACATTGCCTTTTTTATTTTTCCCTACTAACAAACAGAAAGTGCTGTTCAAAACAGCTAAGAAATAAACATGTTTCACATAAACCCTTTCCGATTTCAATAAAGTAACTACAAATTTTAAAACTTGAATGAAGGATTTGAAGTAATTATATAGAAAATACCGGGAATAGTGTGGCCAGCAGGNTCAAGTATTGATTTGTTCATGCATCGCAGCACTGTCCTGAAGCTTTTCTGTCCATCTGCAGGTTTTGGCAGCAGCACTGTGTTCATTATTGAAGTGTCACTTTCCCATTTACACTGTATATTTAAGTTACTAATTACTTAGCTTCAACCACAGAGGAGAACAGGCTATTTTTCTACTTGATTTCTGTTCTTCCTTTTTTCTTCTCCCTTTGTTCCAGATTTTTCACTGAGCTGTTTTCTCTTTCTGCCAGTATTGTGCTTAAGAAGTGATCATTTTACTTCCAGGAGTGTCACTCATTTTTATCCACCCTAAGCATCATTTTATCATAAGCACATCCCATTCCAGTGTGATCTGATGTATGCTTGCTAAAAGATGGGGTAGTCTGTTTCCAACACCTGCGTGGACATCTCTAAAAAGTCCAGACAATCTCTTGTCTTAATAGAAGAAAAACTGTCAAAAATCCATTTTCAGTAAAGTCACCTTAGACTTACGTCTTCGCTGCAATATCTGTAAACAGTTGTAGACAAAAAGTAGGAATGAGATTTGGTGTAGACTCTGTAGTTTGCTGAAATTTAACCTAAATAGGACCAGAAATTTCTGCAAATTGAGACATTGTTGCAGGATCCTTCACAAGTCAGACTGAAATGCCCAAATTCCTCTGTTTGTATATGCTGCAGCTAGACCTTCCATACAGATTGCAAGTACAAATATTTTGGGAAGTAAAACCTCAGTTTTCTAATTCTGCAATTGTATTGCTTCCCTAACGCCAATGAATCACTCTTTGTTGAACTAATCAAGCAAAACTTCCTATCTTGGTACTGAAAACATTTCAGATAGTGGTTGTGACAGACTGGTTACAAGATGTGGCTTTCCATTGTTTCCTTTCCCATAGAAAGAATTCTGGTACCTAGCAAGTAATTCATTGCCTAGTTGTTAAGTTTTACCGAATAAATCATGAATTACACCTCAAAACACTTTCAGCAGAACAGACAGTTTAGGTGATCCATACCAGCATACAGTAGCAGATAATTATGTGTAATCACATTCCCAAAGAGATCTTGTTTGGGATTCTTGTTGCTACTGCTGGCAGTTTCTCTGGCTGGTACAAGAGTTCAGTACTTACTATCAGAAATATGTTGAAGAGTGAATGCAAAGAGACAATGGCAATGCAGAACTCCCCAGCCTTGCAGTTCAGCTCCCCTTCCCAAGGGGATTTGTCAAGGACATAGATATTTCTGAACAGGGTTTTTTTGATATTTTTTAAGAGAATACCCAAAATAACCAGTAACTCCTTAGGAACAGCTGACTCTTTTCAGAAGAGCAGATGAGTGTGTCTCTCTCACATCTGAATTTATTGAAGTTCTAAGATGAACTTACTTAAAAGCAAGTGAACTTTTTGACAAAAAAACACACCCTAATCCCACTTCTCAGTGAACTGGATTACTAAAAATTTCTTTTTCCCATCCATATACAGTTTAAGAGAAGGCATCTCATTTTCTCATACACAAAAATCCAGTATATTTAAGAAATGCAGAATAACCAGTTTCACTAACTCTTACCAATATAAATACTTTGGAGATGCATTCTTTATCAAAGGGCTTATTTACAATTTCTAATGTATATTTAAATATTACTGATGTGACCTTACTTTTTGGGGTAAAACTGAATTTTATGCTTTGAGCGCTAGTACCATGCTAATGAACAGGCTAAAATACCATCATGTCTTTGAAAGCAATACACCTAAGTGTAGTTTCCTCATTGACAGGCTTATATATGTTAATATAGGTACATATATGGGGTTTTTTATATGTGTATATATATATATGTATTTGCCTGTAAAAGTTGATTTTGAAAGACAAATATTTTTCAAGCTCTTTCTGTTTCCCATATTTAAGAAAGCTTCCTTCTGCATTCATTTCAATTCATGAACTGCCTTTTGCTCTCCTCGCCTGGTTTGCCTGTCAGTGGCAGCCCATTTGATTGAAGAAATTTTACTGGAAAAAGATAAGTGAAATCACATTGTGGATTTGTTAACCTCTGGTTTATATACACTGAGAATCCTTTAAGCTGCATCCTGATGTCTAAATCAGTGTATAAATAAATACGTAGCAGAGGGGTTTAAAAACCTTTTCAATCATGCTTCAGAAACAAAAAGATGCTTTTGAAAACATTGGGGGCAAGAGTGACAAGAAGTAACTACAGTGTCTGTATTTTAAAGAAATACATATATAAAAAAAAAAAAGGTAGTGTGATGTAAAATTAGTTTTGTAGTTTGGTCAGTGAAAGTAATTGGGGAAGTTTCAGAAAATGAAGGCAAATAATAAATATTTAAGACCACCAAAACCAACACTTAACCTGTTTCATTTCCCATTGTGAGGGAAGGAACATCTAATGAGAAATCCAGGAAACAAAGATTAATATGCATTGGTTATAGGCTTAAGATAACAGAATGATTTTTGTAGCTTAAAATGTGTCTCAAAAGATGGAGTTGTGACTGAGATGTGTAATGACTGAGCATGAACAGGAGTTCAGAATGTCCATAGGAGGTGCATAATTTCCATAAGATTGCCCCTGCCTAATGGTATAAAAACTACAAATGCTATTTATGTGTATGCCCAGTGTACATTTGTGCCAAAAACCTGCTTATCACATGGTGTAGAAATGCATTAAATGAGCAAAGCTGTTTTGACCTCTGTGAGATTTTCTTGATACCTGGTATTTCTTGAAAGAAATGCTGGTACTGAATATATGTTAAGTTTTGAACAAAATGGATTCTACTAACTGCATGTGAAGGACAGTCAATACCACAGGACATCATAGCACTTCTAAGGGTTTTTGGCTTCAGCTGAATCTTAAAAATAGTCAGATCTAGTTTTCCCATAGCTGAATTACTTGTTTTATATGTTTTTTTCTGGTTTTCCTTAAAGCGAAATCAGGCAAGCTCTGGAAAATGAGCTTGAGCAATGAAGCAGCAGAGATTTTCACAAATGGCTCCTCACTGTTCTTGCATGCATTACAATGCTACAGTTGTGCATGATGTTTCCTCAAACCACTGCTTGGAAAAGATGTAGCTTAGCTCAGTTTCCAAAACTGATTAGCTAACGGTAATGATGTAGCCAGTGAAGTCTTTGCCCTTTTTCAGGACATGGGTGAACAGTAACTGGGTGGCAGCTCACTTCTTGTGTTTATATATATAATTCACATAGACACTTTTGTAATACGAGAATCACACCAGCTGGCTTATCTGTCAGGTGGTGCCAGTGAAGAAGGTGCAATGAACACGCAACCTTTCTCCTACAGCAGCAGATGACCTGTAGTTTTAATAACTGAAGTTCTTCTAAACATGCAGACCATATGGAATGCTGCATTAAAGTGATTTTTTTTTCCTTTTAAACAAATAAAGTAAGGTATTTAATAATCTGAAATCCAAAATTTATTCCAGAATTACTGAAATACATTTAAATTTTTAAAATTCAAAAGGTGCTTATATATAAAATAGAATAAAGGCTAGTTCTGGATGTTCCTATATTTATTTAATAAAAGCTCAACTAAGTAGGTTAGACATTGGGAGAGCTCATGTTAAGATGGTAGGTTTGATTTTTATTTTAATCTTTTCAACCTGATAAAGCAACTATGCTGCTATTGGCCTGGGTTGAATTATGAATACATCAGCTTTAGTTGTAGGCAGTGGTACAGTATAGCTGGTATAGAAAGCCTGTCCACTTTTTTACCACTTTTTCCAGGGGTTAAAATGTTTGTCTCCAAATGTGCCACAGAAGATCTTCTGATTATTCATCTGAGCAGCGTTGTTATTAGGTGGGTCTGGGAGCAAAAAGTTGAAAAAGAGAAGAGACTCTGTTTTGAAGCCGTGATTCTCCATTTGCATGTAGTGTAGCCAGGCCTCACAGAAGAAAATCTGCATGGTCCAGTGGCCAACACTTGCATAATGATTTTGTTCACAGTGGTTGATAATGGTGGCAGGTTGTAGGAGTCTTGCAGAGGGAAGATCTAAGTTGCCAAGTCGTTGCTTCCAGCAGGAAGTGTTGGTGAATATAACTTGTGTAGGTAAAACACAGTGTGTGCTGTGCTTTTGAAAGGAAGGCCTGGAGACCTGCATTCTTAATGAACAAATTGGTCGTAAGTCACCACTAAAGTCTTTTGACTGATAAAGTGTCTCCCAGAATCTACTGGTGCTGGTAACACCTGGCAAAAATAGAAGAGGCCAGCACTGGTGCCTGGCTAGACAAGGCACAGTGTACTGAGCTTCTGCAGAGAATTTACTTGATGTGGTGCAGGTGTTGTACAAGTGTTATGTAGTCCAATTCTAGTCTACCGGGCATAATAGCGTATCTGATGGGTTTGTAATGCAGATTATTCTGCTAATCTCTCATTTTATCCTGTGTCAGAAATGCTTTAGGGGTGATACTAGGGGTGATAAGCATGTGAAAGACAGTTGGTTATAGCCAAACAGTTACCTGTATAAACCTTACTATCCAATTTAAACAAGGAGAGAAATCCACAATCATACTGCTGTAAAAGCAGACAAGCACATGATTTGAAAGTAACTCTATTTTAATGGCTTGTCCCAAATGTCATCTTCTGTTTTGCTTCAGAATATAAAGATTCTATAGCACAAAGCAAAACTTCTTTTGGCTCTTTCATCTTCCCTGTTTTGAAGCCTGTTTTATCATTTGTTTCTTTAGATGGTGTGTCCTTACTTTTGTCCTGTATGTAACAATTATTTTTATTCCTGTGGAAAGAGTCTGTTTATGAGTGAAAAAGAAGCATGCAGTATTTGAAAATAAGATGCTATTCAAGCTTTGCCAAGCATAACAGGGTTATCAACAACTGTAGATAATAGACATCTTTTATACTTGCTGCTAGAGTCGATTCTACTCTTTTCAGCACTGGACTGTGGATATTGCTGCATGCCTCTTTGAGGTAATGATGTATAACACAATTTTCTGTTGATGTATTCTCTTAATGTTAATTTGTGAGCAAAATTTAATTGTCTGATGAAAACTAACCAGTAAGTATTTAAAGAAAAAGCACTTTGGAATCATTCAGAGCCATTCATGGTTTACTTTCTTTTTTTTGAAATATAGGTATCTATGTCTCAAGTTTAGAATATTACTCATTGAGCACGTTTGTAGATTTCCCTTATCTTGCTTTTTCAAAAGGACAGATGAAAACATAAACCAAAATGTCAGATACTAATGTGGCATTTGGGGGTTGGATAGCTTGCTGGCATTTGGAACTCTTTTTATTGCAAGAACCCTACTATCAAGAACTATATGAGCTGTAATTCCTCATACCATAAATACTTTTTAATTACTATTTAAGAGGAAGAGGGAAAAAAAGTAAGTATCAGTAACTGCCATCTTAATTAAGATAGGTGAGGGAGCTAAGAATGTTCTATGCCTTGATTTCAGTCTTCAGAGTACTCAGGATAGAAAGGTTTATTGATCCATGCAGCATACAGACTGAGAATGCAAAATTCTGGCTGTGAAGAACTTTTCACGGTCAGTGTACTGTTTGCATTTTAGTGCAGCATCTAAACTCTGATGGAACCGTTGAATTTTTGAGTAGTAAATGTTTATTAATTCTATAGTAACTTATTCTAAAGAAAATGTTATCACTTCTATTTATTCCTTTTGAGGCAAAGACTGACAGACTGTTCTAGAAGCAGTAACTGCTTGCTTTGATGCAAAGCACAACCATACACTTCCACTGCTACTGAACAGTTGTGTATTAATTCTGAGTCAGGGAATACTTCACTGTAAGCTTTAGGGAACCTTCAATAAAGAAGGTACAGTGGCAGAAAAGAATCTGGAGTATTTTCATAATGAAGTAAAAGAATTGTTGATGAACTCTTCGCAGTTCTGGCATTCTTCACTCTTTCTGATCTTGATCTAACATAGGATTCAAATTACTGCAGAATTCATCTGTTCAGAACAGAAGAAATATTAGTTATAGAAGTGTATTGATAATGTTCTTTACCAGTTGCTTTTGTTTGTACCATGAGCAGTGCTGGAGTTTTTTCTGTTGCAATAAGTACCTTTTTGGTTCATTTCTAATGTTGGCTTTGTGTGTTAAGTAGTGTAACCCCAGAGTGACAAATACGTGTTCTGGTCTTATGAATACTGCAAACATGCCAGTGTCTTGTAATGTACCTAAGTGCTCATTTTTGTTCTCATAGAGCTATCAATTCTTCCTGATACAAAGCTCTTGCCTAACCCATTCCTGCTAAACGAGTTTTTGAATCATCTTTGTTTTTCAGAAAAGTGTCTCTGAAACATTTTGTTTTATAGCAAGTGTTTACTGTAGGAAGTGCTATTTTAGTCGGATTTTCTTCAGTCATGCAAATAAAATGCTGAAGAACAACTACCAGTGGAATTGTCTGACAGCATAATGTTTAGTAAGGGCCCAAAAAAATGTGCTGTTAACCAAAATGGACAAAGAAGTGAGAGTCAGTGAATGCTATCTGAATCTTTACAGTGTAACTTTAAGAAAAGCTCTAAAAAATACAGATCTCTCATCTCTTAAGATAACCAGTTCATTCATATAATATTCATTCAGATAATTCATCAGATAACCAGTTTGTTGCTCCTGCTCTCCAAAGCTGTTTTCAGCTAGAGCGTGGTCAGTAAGAGTGTTTCTGCCTTTTGGAAATGCTTCATAATCTCCCAGTGTCTGTTCTAGCTTTGATACTTTTTCTTTGTTTGTGCTTCCAGTTTTAGTTTCTGTTGCTGTAGTTTGCCTCTGTAAGTTTTCACTAGTGAAGACACAAACTCTTTGCCAGCCACTGAGGCAGTTTGTGAATGTTTTTATTCAGTCACATTATTTATATACCTAGAAATTTTCTTTATGGCTTGGCAACTTGGTGATGTTATAGTTAAGCTCTTTCACTGAACTCTGTGTTCTGCTCAAATGGTAAATCAAGTCATTTTGCTGGTGACTTCATCTTGAAGGCAACCAGAGCTACCACTGAGGACACTGGGAGATTTATCCACAGTTGATGGATAAATACCCTTGCAACCTAGAAAGTGTCACCTGAGTGCATGGTTGCAGTGTTGAGTTATGTAGGTTTAGACAGGTAGATGACCTCTCCCTGTGTGTTAGCTGTTGTCTTGAACTTCAGAATATGTATGTTCATCTGTCAGTAGCTCCAGTAAGTTCTGTGTGGCTTTCCAAACATCATGATTCATTAGTAACCTAAAGCAGTGTCTGAATCTGCAGCCAGCCAGCCCACATCTGTGCTTCTCCCAGAGGTGTCTGGACAGTGCTGTCACTCTAAGCATCCTGAAAGTCAAGGAGAGCCCATGGTTTCAGCATCTTGTGCTCTTGGTGGATACACAGAGGTGCTTATCACTGTGGGTTTCTTAGTTCTGTTTGCTGAGACCATCTCTGCATTTGCGCTAAAAGTAAATGTCTCATTTATTTATTAACTTCTTTTCTGGCAGTGGTGTGGTAGCTTGTGTTTTATGCAGCTAAATGAACTTGGGCACTGAAAATCCTTAGTTTTTTTCATCCCTCTCTTGTTTTCCTCTACTCTATTTTGCCTACAGCTATTTCTTTTCAAGCTATTAGACATGTCTATTTCAAGGCAAACTGGTCTATTACATATTCAGTAGTGTTCAAAGTGAAAACTAAGATGCTGTGGAAAGAGATGAATAACATTGTCAAGCAACAAAAGTCAACTGTGGTGGTCTCTTAGGAAACTCTGACGTTTGAAAATAAGGTGTTCTGCAATTACACACAGATAGTGGTAAACCCATGAAATCATCATGCTATAAAATGTTTACGATCTTCGAAGCAGACTGCTTTAGTCCTGCTGTATTGCTAGTTTTGCAAATGTGATAGCAGTTATAAGTTTGTAGAATCATAGAATGGTAAGGTTGGAAGGAGACCTCAAGGATCATNGCACCTTACACTTAGCCTTGTTGAATTTCATGAGGTTGGCTTGGGCCCACCTCTCCAGCCTGCCCTCTAGCAAGTCGACTGTGCCACACAGTTAAAACTCAGAAAAGTGTTGTGACGCTCGAACTTGAAGCAGAGCTGCATTTCCTGTTACTCAAATGTGGTCATTCACAGTAGGAGAAAGGTGGAAAGAAAAGATCACCTGTTTCTAATTTGGTTATTTGAGATTTTAATGTTCTACTTTTTATTCTAATCACGGTAAGCATCCTTGTATCAAACAGTGAAAGTGTCAGACCAGGTGGAGCAGAAATTACAGCAGAGGGAAACTGATTTCTCCAGCTGCCTTGAAATGGCAGCAGGGGGAATGACAGGCTTTGAAATGAGGATCATATCTATAGTGCCTGACTTGAATTGTTCTAAACAGGATATTGAGCAGAATTCTCTCAGGTATGAGCTGATAATTTGAAAGTTTCTTGGAATTTGGTATGTTTTGCTTAACTGCAGTATTACTCATTGAGCACGAATTGTGCATGGACCTCTTCTCTCTTTGAGATTAACAATTGCTGTGATTTTATTTTTTTTTCCCAAACTCTTTACATGCAAAACATTTTACATTGCAAAGTACAGAAATAATTAGTATTGACACCAAATCTATTTACCGTTTTCCTTGAGGCTGTAATTGAAACAGCACAGTTCAGGGATGAGAGTGACACAAACACTTAAGTTTGAATGTCAGTAGTTCCTGACTGTATTTTCAGGTTTTTCCTTTTTTTAAATAAAAGGGATAAATGGATTAAAAGATATGTGATAGTACACTTTTTTTTAAGAACACATCTCTTCTAACAACCGAAAATGAGAACTTCAGAACGATGCCCTAGTTAAACTGGCAGTCTTAGCATGCATATCCTGACTTGCATATGTATCTTTGGGGACCTGTATGGGCCTCCATCAAATACTACTAAATGCTTGTTTTCGAGGATGTCAGCCTTACTTATGCACAATTTACATAATACTGATACAGCACTGTGAGATTTTTTTTAAAGCATTCATGGGAGGTTAGATTATTATTGATTTAACAACTACTTTCTTAAGATGAATGTAATTCTCACACACTTTCATGAGTCAGAAAGTGCAAGGTGGTTATTAGTTACTGTTTTCCTTACTTTTGCACCAGCTTTTCTGCAATATTTGTATTATATGTTGACAGGACTACCAAGCAGGATACCTTCTTTACCAGAATATGCATGTATGTGGCCTGCACAGGAGTAGGTGTAACCCTGTGTTTATTGAAAAGGACTAGAGATGCTTGTATGTTGTCCATGCTGACGTTACATTCTCAAATAAAAATGTGCATGCAACTTTGGAAACTGAGCACTGTTCTTTACCTTTTGATTTCAGAGCGTCAATAGTATACCATGTCCTGTGACTCCAGTCAGAAATTTACCCAGCTTAGAAGTAAAACAAGCAGAAAGACCTTCAAGCAAAAGCAGAGACCTTCCTAGGGATGAAGAAAAAGAAAAGAAAAGAAAAAAACACAAGAAAAGATCTCGGACAAGATCTCGATCACCTTTCAAGTATCATTCATCATCAAAGACCAGATCTAGATCACATTCAAAAGCAAAGCACTCACTTCCCACTGCTTATAGAACTGTCAGGCATTCAAGGTGGGTTTGGAAACCAAACATATTCTTTAGAGTTCTATGTTGACTAACAAAACATTTTTACTTCCATTACATGAGGGTCTTCATAACCATTACAAAGAGTGTAGTCACCTTGAAGACAATAAATACCATGTAATTTGGAAGGTCTTTGGAAATAGTTTTAATGAAATAATGAATCATTAATTTCTGATTACATCATGCAGAATATGTACCAGTAAATGCTTTTTTGTCCCGGTCTGTGAAAGACCTGGTGATAGTATGTAGGAATGCAATTACAGACTTACTGGCAAATTCTTCCTGCTATATCTGTGGTGGAGCAAAGTGAAAAAAAACAATATTAAGAAATTGAGGTAGAGAATAGTAAAGCTCAGAAGGAAAGGAAGCATCTGGGGTAGAATGTGACAAAAATATGATGGATGAATGATGGGAGAGATATGACAAGAATCCAAGAAGGGTGAAAACAAGAGTTGAGGAGGAAGAGAAACTGTAGAAGAATGTAGCCCCACGCAGTTAACTCTATATTTAGTCATTAATGAAATTAAATTTGCTATTAATTACCCTGTTATAATATGCATGGTGTTACATCAATACTGTTAATTACAGTAATTAAGACATTTGGATCTAGGCATGTTTAAAATTTACTGTCTGTAAAATTTGTCTGGTGGATGCCTTGTCACAGAGTAGCTACTGTGGTCAGTAGGAAGTACCTGGTCTTTGAGGTTACATTCCCTGGATCACGCTACAGAACAGTGCTTAAGTAGGTTGTAGTTAAGACAAATTATGCATATCAATACTACCACAGCTATTTATGTGTGCTGCATGCAAAATGATGCACTCCTTTATTTTTGTGGCTGTGCCTATGACACATGCTTCTTCCTGAGCAAACAGCCTCCAGCCCTCTGTGGCAGTGTGACAAAACTTCTTGTCTTACATTTTCCTTGTGCATTTTTTTTTTGTTGTTTAACAAAGTGTCTAACTACACTAATATCAGGAAGTGTTAACACATTACAGCCTTTGATTTTATACTGGATTTTTGAGGTTAAACTTTGCTGAAGACATCTCTGCTATTCAGGGATGCATGGTATTGCACCTAACTGGGGCTGAAGAGATCAGTTTGAAATGTTGTTTATTTGCCTGCCTTTTGACAGTAGATGGTCATGAGAGTCTGTTTATATGACACATTCTGAAACACTGTGTGCTATTCCTTTTCTGTCCTTATCAGCATGTAAAAGGAATGATGAAGTTTTCCTTATTTAAGAAGTGAATGCAAGTCTTCTCAGAGTTAGGGATATCTTGTGGAAAGGTCTCCACAGGTGAATCACTTACCTTTTCATCTCCCATCAAGCCTTACTTCACTTGAACCTCCCATGTCACTTATCCAAGCTACGTTGCATATATTTAGTCATGATTTTACTGGTATATGGTTAAAACCAAGGAGAAACATGATAGTAATACTAAAACAAATTTAAATAATCTTCTGTGGTATCTTGAAAAGGACAAGGAGTCATCCAAAAAGATCCTTATCAGTACTTGGATGTACTACTCAATAGGATAAAGATAATCCTGTATATTGCATGAGTTTGCATCAGGCAGTAATGAGATTAGTGGGAATTTGCAAGTTCAGTTTTATATATACTGGGATATGTCTTCAGTGACTTCGCAGAGATATCTGATCCTTTGTAGAGGTTGATGAAAAGACAACAGTCTACTGAAGTCTGCCACATACACAGTGGGTAGTCATACTATGTTTGAGTTAGATTGGGGGTTTTTGGTGGCCATAGTCCAGCTGGTGGAGAAATTAGACAAAAATCACCATGAACGGTTTATCTACTGGAGCTAATCCATGTGTGCCATCTTGACCGTGCCTCCTGGCACAAACCAAGTAGCAGACATGTAAAAGCCTTAATATGATGAATCAGTACAGCACCTAATTAAATCTGGGTGGATATTTCTTATATTATCTGTTGAATTCTGCAGCCAGAGAAGTCCAAAAGTGTTTTAGAACAGCTGTATCACATCTTGCACTGCGAACATTTTGCATCTTATAAAAGGGGATAGAAGTTAGAGCTGAAGAGGAAAGGGTTTTCTGTTCAGCATGTGTTTGTGTTTTGCAAGGACCATTTTAAGCAAAGGGCTCAGGAGAGTTTCTCTCCCATTCAGAAATTCAGTTTCTGGGAACTGAAGACAGTATCATCAGTGCCAAGTGGGTGCCCGTTTCCTTTGAGCTCTTTGCAGGCTTTATGAAATGCTTTTAGTGGCAATTATATCAGGTGGGAAACTTGTTAGAAATCTGAATGTACCTTGTTGTCTTTAGCATTTCACAAGAACGTGGCTAAATCTTAACTTCTGCCCAAGGACCTCTTCTAATTTGACTACACTGAATAGATTTCTCTTGCATCTGATGCTTAATATAGTGACTGTATTGGTTTACTTTAATCAGTAAACACAACCAAGCCTTATGCAGGATGCATCAAGTTGTCTCCTCATCTGGAAGATGCTGTTCTGTTTGGCCTCAGCTAGAGTACTGTTTCCAGTTTTGTGCGTCCTTTAGCATCAATTAGACCACCTGGAGGAAGTTTAGATGGAATCATCAAAAACTTCTAGAAATGAAAAAGAAGAGAGAGTTGGAATGACTGGGAAGACTAAAGGAAGATGAAATGAGTCTTCATGTACGCCAAAAAAGAAAGAAGGACTTCTTCAGTCCTTGGAATTTGGACAATAAGTAATGGATTAAAGTTGAGAGACTAGAAAGTTGTTCGTAGTGTCTGAGTGGTAAAGGTAGTTAATACAGCTTATGAACAGTCCACTCTGGGCAGTTTCTGTATCAAGAATCATAGTTTGGAGAATATTGAATAGTGTTATTTCTTCGAGTCTTTTCTAGCCCAACCTTTTAAGTTAGGGTCCATCACACAAGAAATGGTGATGATTGAAGGTTTGTTTAGTTGGAAGTGTTTCCTATGCCATAACATACTCACTGTATTTCCATAATTAAAGTTCTTGTTCCTTAAAACAGAAAATTTGTAGAGTAATCAAAAGTGGGAGGCTGATTCATAACCCAGTCAGATACTGACGTGTTTTGTCTTTCAGATGTTTAGAAAAAATGTCTTGTCTTAGTAGTTGGAGAAGGCAAATGTGCCTAGCCAGAAGGTGTGAGTGGTTTTCTTTATTTTTAAAATGTGTTTATATATTTACTGTTGAATGAGAGAGAACTATTTCCATCTATTGTCTCATTCAAAATAGGGCATCTTTCACATCTCTTTGCTTTTCAGCTTTTCCCAGCTTCACCCAGAACAACTTTTTTTTTTCCTACCTTCCCAAAATGTTGAATATTACAACCTATTGTGAATGAGTAGATATGTGAAGAGCTGTACCTTTCTGGAATAAAGTGTAAACTATTTGTAGAGGTTCATCTTGTATCAAGTGGGTGGAACTTAGGGATAGTCTTTCTTGTGTGGGCATTGATGCTAAATTATACTGCAGTGTCTCAATTTGGGGTGTTTTATATTTGAATGTCTCGGTATAATGTTGTATGTTTTGCTGCCTTGTTTTATTCTGTTCAAAATGTGTATTCTAACCTACAAATCTCAATATAAAGTGAGGGGGGTTTAATGCTTTATTATTTATTTATGGTCTTGGAAGTCTTTTCCAGCTGAAACGATTCTGATTCTATAATTTTGCCTTGGGTGGATTGAAAGCAGATGGCATCTTCATTTTTTTTTTCTTTTTTTTCTTTTAAGTAATTACCACTTCACTTCCTGTTAAAGAATTTACGATAGCAAATGAGATCTTTTCTTAATAAACAAACCTTCATAACTTTTTTTTTAAGAGAGTAGCTTATTAGGTTTGAAGTATTTGTACAATGAAAATTAGGCATTTTGGATTTGAAGTTATTTAAACTGGTATATTGAACTGTGATGGACAAAGAGGAGCTATGCCTATTTCATAAATTTTGTTAGACTGTATTGCATTTAAAAGATAATGATTTGTAATCTCTAAATTTTAATAATGGCCTCTGAATGCACGCCCTGTATTTGGGAAACAGTCTTAAAAGCTTAAAATTTGCAAGGATTCCATATAGACAATACTTGAGCTTCTGTTTAAAAACATTTCGAGTAGCTACTAAATGGTATAAAGTTGTTTGAAAGAGTAAGCTAAAAAATCACCTTTACTATGTAACTTACTATGACAAGTTAATAAGGAATGAGATATGACAAGAAAAGTTAAACAGGTGTTTGCAGTAACCTTCTTTGCTCTTTCTTCAAGTGATGTTCAGCATGCTTTTCAAGCTCTTTATTTATGGTTTCTCTAGTTTCAATTTTTTTTTTTCCAAAACACATCCTACAGGTGAACTGTGCAATATGCTTCTCTGTACTGGTTTGAGTCACTTGTTTATCATTTATTTTTTGCATTATCAGAGGTCTAGAGGCTCTGCATATTTAAAACTAGTCTTTGGTACAATTATTGTAGTGTTTCGCTCTAAAGTATTTTTTAAATGCACTTTTCAGCAGCGTTAAGGTTGGAAAATTCTGTTGAAATAACATGAAGTTAATTCAAAGCATGTTTTGGATATTCATTTTTCTGAATAGCACAACCAAATCCTCTTTTATAGAAGCAAGTTAACAAAAACTGTAGCTATGTATGGAACCCAGGTATCTTGGCTTAACTCTTGCTGTGGTGTGCTAACTGCAGTCCTCTGCAAAAATGCATGTTATTTTCTGGAACAAAACCTCTGTACCAGCATTAGTTCCATAGAAATGCTGGTGTTGTACAGTTTTAATTCTAGACCAACACAATGATTCAAAGTTAAGCAAGAATCACAGAAACAGTAAACCATCTCCAAAAATGCTGTAAGGTATTGCAGCATGGTTTGCTTTGCAGCTGTTTGTCTCAAAAAGACATTTATAACAAGTAATTGGTGTCAGAATGGGGCACCATCACAAAGTATAGTGAAACACCCCTGGCAGTGGTGCTTTTAAAGAAGTGCAGGTTATCAGTCACTGAGGTTTTCAGCATCCTTGTTCTGGCCTGAAGAGTTAGGTTTCACAGTAGTAAATGAAAATAATGACAGTGTGGTTTCTATCAATAGTTAGTACATGATCTAAGCTAATGATATATTTGTATGTGAGTGTGGGGTGTGTGGGTGTATGTGTGTGTGTGAGAAGAGAGGGAAGCAGAAGTACTCGTTAGGTACAAAGTGATGTAGTGATTAGATGGAATTTGAATGTTCATTTTGATTTAGAGACTGAAAGTGTAAGCTTCTCTTTGGTACTGATCTTTTTTTTTTTCAGTATTGTTTAGTAATAGAGCACTACTAAGCCACATTATTACCAAGGTATAAACAGTAATTAGTAGTGCATAGGTTATTTTGAATAGAGTACACCTGTATGTATGTTTGTGTGAGACTTTTTGCCTCAATGTTAAGAGACTTGGAAGTAGCTGTTCCTCATTAAAAAAGTTTGTTTGCTTGTTTGTTTTTCTCCTTTGGAATCGATTTTCTTACTATTGAGGCAATGTCTATTCACATATTTTTACTTCCTATTTTGTGATGGAACATGCCAAACTTGGTAACCCTTTGAACTTTTGGGACCCTACTAAAATACAAATGACTTTGAAGGAATAGAGTGCCTTTTGAAATAAGAGTCTGATTGAAAGTAATCATTGATGTGTTGCAGCAAAAGTGTCGAGCTCGTTTTGATTGTTGGAAGCTGATGGCCAAAGTTCTTAACATTTGGTGATTGAAAGAATGTTGTAGAACTACTAAAGTAAATTCATAAAAATTAAGCTAATGCCTTTTCTTTCTGATTGTTTGGACTTTTTTTAGGCTGGTCCATATAGGCATGTTTTACTAAAGTTCAGCTTTTGGTTAAGGGACTGAGCCTTTTCAAGATTCTAGGTAATACCAAAACTAGGAGATGTTATTCTGAATGTGAAGTGTGTGCCTCCGTATCACAGACTCACAGCATCCACAGGGACACTGAGCATGGAGCCGAGTCTGAGCAGCTCATCAATGGCAGCAGCAACAGAACGGGAAAATTATCAGGCAACTTCGACAACGAAAAGATTTGACTGCTGGAGCTCTTTAGAGGGAAATCCTGGTAAAATGTCAAGGTGTCTGACTGACCCCAAACTTTATAATCTGTTGGGTTTTTTTCCTTTTTTAATCTTTCTGAATGGCCTGGTAAAGATCAGATTTCTAAGTGACAAAGCAGTTAATTTGCAGCACTTAACTGCCAATCTGTTGCTTTTTCCCCCCGTTTTCAATTGATCTCTTTTGTTGTAGGCCTAAGAGAAATGACTCAGGAGTGTGTGTGTGTATGTATTACGTATATACAGAGAGAGAGAGAGAGTGAATCTGGAGAAGAGCAGTGATTTTACAAAAGGCATGTCTTTTTAGTCACAGAATATTAAGTATTTTCAAAGCACAAGTGTTTGGTATATATGGAATTACATACCTAGAGTAAATAAATACTTCAAATAAGCAAATAGAAGTAAAATTAATAGAACTATATCTTTTAGTGAGAACAGTACTAACTTACTATCAGGAATTTTGGGTGGATTTGGGGTTTGTGTTTTTTCTTTCTTTTTTCCAAGCTGGATCCTTGAATTGCCCTTTTCTCCATCTTCCCTCCTTTGCCTCCTCCTCTCAGGACTTTTCTCATTGCACTTATTTTGTTATTAAGAAATACTCAGGTTTTACTTGTCCATCCACTTAATTCCAAGTCATAGAGAAAAAGAATTAAGTTTTTGAGTTTTTCCTCTGATCTTAACTGGGCATGCTTTCTTTTTTCCCTCTTGATCTCTTTCTCACTTTTCTAGGAACAATACCTCAATTTGAAGTGCTAGTGCCAAACAACACCGATCATGGGTTGTTGGTCACTCGCACAGGTGAAAATATTGTCTGTGCTAGGGTTCTTCTGCAACATTAGGGACAAAATTTCCTGGACTTGTCAGTGTTGGAAGGTTGAAAACAAAAACTTGCATTTATCCCTGTGACACAGCAGTTTTAAAAACATACCACTGATTTGAGAAGTCAAGGTCAGGCCTGACAATCCCAGGCATGAAGCCAAATTGAACTTCTACATACCAACGTTAGTAAACCCTAATACCAAAAAGGTGACTGGACTTTTCTGCTTGCTAATACATTGACATTACAACACAATACCAGAAAATAATGGCTTTCCCACCCCACCTTGTTGGGAGTGAAAAGCAATAGATGATGGCATCCTAAATGTCGTGGATGGGTAAGAAATTTTTATGTAGCTGACAAGTCTTGGAGACTGGATAGCCCATGTGGGTGTGAAATAGGCCTGGGAAAAGCGTTACATTTGCTTGTGGTGACAGCACAATTCCACTGAAATAAAGCGTAATGAAATAAATAACAAAAAGCAAACTTTTGGATGTTTTTTTCCCTGCTCAGGTCACGATCAAGGTCACCTAGAAGAAGGGCTCACACACCAGAAAGGCGGAGAGATGAAAGAAGTGTTCCAACAGCTTACCGCATTAGTAATAGTCCTGGAAATAGTAGGAAACGGCCACGTTCCAAGTAAGTGTGCTTGGCATTGGAAGGGACCTGAAACATTGCCTGGCATGTTGTGCGCTCCCTCAGGGAAGCTTACTGAGGGTTTTATGTCCTGGAGCTTTATTTTAATAGATAAATACTTCTGTGGAGAAAAAAAACTAAACTAAACGGAAGTGCTTTTTCTTCCCTCGGTCTTGTATGTGTTTGAACACTACATTGACAGCCGAATCGGTGAACTTTAATATGCTATTATCTCCTAGCTGCAAGAATTCATGTTTTATTTGGACTTCCATATGCCCTTCTTCTTGGGTCATTTTTCACGCTCTGCTTGTGCAAGCTGTATGGCCACTACACAAAGGTCATAAAGAGGCATTATGTTATTCCTACTGGTAAACTCCAGATTAGCAATAAGTATGCTTTGCACTTAGCTGTTTTTTACTGGTGGAGTAGAACATGAAATACAAATCAGGAGGTGCCTTTTTTGAGAGCACTTTGTATATAGTCTCTCTGAACGTATAATCAAAGTGCCATATCAACCATTATTTCAGCTCACCAACTGCAAAAAAGGGACATCTGCAAAGTGTGTGCCCAGAAGGTTTGAAATGTTTTGTCTCTAATGCTTTGTGGCATGTTGTGCCTTCGACATGCAAGAAGGTGAACATTTTTCATGCTTCTGTGTATAAATACACCTAAATTGTACATAAAATCCAAAACACTCAAGTTACTAAACTGAGCCTATGTCAGTTGTTTGTTTTTTTTTATCCTCAGTGAAGATTTAGTCTTCAACCTGTTTCTCCTTATCTCTTGTGGAATTAAACGCAGAGAGATCACTTTCAACTTTATTAAAAATGTCTCTTGTTTCTTAAGATAACTTCCCATCTCTTGACAGCCTCTAATTAGTTGATGTGTGGCGTGTATAATTGAGAACTTCATCAGTATACTTTTAACTGATTCAGTTTTTCACATTCATCAACTTGATATAATAGAGGCTTCTGTGGAATTAAGCATGCAGATTTGGTTAAGCAGAAAGGATCTGGAAGCTTAAAATGTTTTTCTTGCTATAAAAACAAAAGAATTTTCTTCACAGTCCTGTGCTGTTTTTAATGCAGTCATGGTGGATGTTCTGCCTGACCATTCAGCATTTTAAGCTATAAATTATTTTTGGAGTTATGTCATGTCAAGTAGCAAATTAAGGTGACAATTGTGAGAAAAAAATAAACTCTTTTAAACAGTGTTGTTTATATAGGTGGAAACTGTAAGCTTTTTTTAGGCCTCAAACAGGAAAAAGGAACATTACACAGTAAAATACTGCAGTAAGTACAAAAAGTGTAGAACCCTGAACACTGAGGAAGGAATCACAGAATCAGTCAGGTTGGAAAAGACCTTTGATATCATCAAATCTAACCTATCACCCAACATTATCTTATCAACTAAATCATAACACCAAGTCCCACACCCAGCCTGTTTTTAAACACTTGCAGGGATGGGGACTCCACCACCTCCCTAAGTTCCAATGGCTAGTGTTGTATCTCTGATTACAGAATGCCTTCAGGTTTAGCCCATTAGGATTGACATTTCAAGTAAACATTTTCAAGTAAATATGTAGATGCTCTGGTGGACCAGTTCACCTTCAGTTATGGAGTAGATTCTTCACAATAGTATAAGGAAGCAAGGTTTAGGTTCAAGGTCTCTTAAAAACTCATTAGTTTACTTGGACTTTCTGTGGGTGGACAATCTATGTTTTGCCTAATAGCTGAGAGCAGGTTTCAATCTTACATGGAAGCAGGCAGATGAGTAGTTTTTATTAAGCATAATTTGACTAAAAAACAGGCAAGCTTTAGAATCCTGTATTGCCAGAGGACTGAGAATTAAAATAATTAATAAATGCTGCAATGTTACAAACTTGGCTGAAAGCATTAATCTGATACCAGTCACGATGCTGAATAGCTGGTATTGCTGCTAAATATTGAGGTGTATTTCCAGAAGAAAATAATGTAAGAACTAGGAAGCTGTGCTTTACTTTGTCTTGTTTGGAAACATTTTCTCTTGTAGAACAAGGTGTACTTCAAAGTAAATGCAGTTGTTTTTCCTTCTGCTTATTCTGCACCTCAGTTGCAATCATAGTCACTTGAAAAAATAAGTTTAATGTAAATTAGTGTTTTAATCTGACTGCATTGAATTACTTTCCACAGAGAATATGCATAGTTATTTTGTGCTGGCTTTTGTACCTAGAAAAATACTTAAAAATAAGCCTAGGTTTAGCAAATGGACTGTTCTAAAAATAGCAAATTGATAGACACTTTCCTTCAGCTGCTGTGGTGTTTCTTCATTATGAAGAACACTGGGAAGACTTAACTGTAAAATATTCCTCTTGCATGATGAATATTTTCTGAGATTTCCAAGAGTTAGGTATGAAATGTGTTCAGAGCTTGATTACATTATGATGTTTTAAGAAACTGAGCAATTACAGTACATAATTACCTAGTCAAGGAGTAACTTGTAGCTGATGTTTTTTCTATAGTCATGAAATGCTAGAGGCCAGTAGGAGTCTGGATTTTTTTCTTCTGCCACTTACATTTTCTTTCCATAAATAATAATTTAAGGATTTTTTACAGTTTTAGGTCTAGAACGTTAAATTCTATATAAAAATTAGATATTTGCATATGACTTCTAAGCTTCAGATGTGCACAATATTTATCTGGGAATTTAATATGTTATAGCCACTTTTAAAGTAACAAATTCCTAAGAAATAAAGGAACAAGAAACCCCATGGAGGGTATGAGAATGATGAAGGGACTGGTACATCTGTCTGAAGAGGAAAGGCTGAGTCCCCTGGGACTGTTTAGTCTGGAATAGACTGAGAGGGAATCTTCTTAACATTTACAGTAGTGCCCTGTGATAGGGTGAGAGGCAGTGGACACAAAAGGGAACACAGGAAGTTCCACCTCAGCATGAGGAAAACTTATTTACTGTGAGGATGATGATGCACTGGAACAAGCTGCCCAAAGAGGTTGAAGAGTTTCCTTCTCTGGAGACTTTCAAAACCTGCCTAAATGTGTCCTTGCATGGCCTGCCCTAGGTGATCCTGCTTTGGCAGGAGAGTTGGACTGGATGATTTCCAGACATGCCTTCCAACCCCTACCATTGATAATTCTATGAATATAGGGATACTTGAAAGATGGCTCAGACTTCTACGATGTTTTAAGGTGTTCTAGAAGCTTCAGCAATATTGTTACGGACTTCTAGCAGTGCATGCTAAAGGGAAATGCCTTCAACTGAGGTATTGCTTGGCTCTAATGGAGGCTTTACTCCAGTAATTCTAATTACAGTAATACCAGTGCTGATGTGTAAATCCTACAGGTATAAATTCCTGACCATATATAAAGATTTTGTTAGTTCCGTCTCCAGTATATTACTAATTGAATTATCTTTGAGCTTAGTATTACATATGAGGAGGCTATGTCTGTTTTCCCCTCAGTCAATAATGAACACATCAGGTACCTGTAAGCCCTTTGTTCCAGCTCTCATAGTGACAAGCATTTGTGTTTCTAATTTCCAAGTCATAAATGGTTTGCACTTAAAGCATGTGGCTAGGTCTGGGTTTGTTTTGAGTGCCATACAAGAGCTTGTTTAGAATTTTGAGCCTGCAGTTTGTTGCCTTATAAATTGGATCACAAGGAAAGGTATAATTTATTTTAAAAAGCAAACAAAGGAAGCATGGATTTGCCTTGTAGATCTTTTGCATAGTTGATTCGATAGTTTGTGAGGGATATAGACTCTTATATTTCTTATTATATTCCAAATGTCTGATGTTGTTTGGAAAGGAACTTGCTTCTAGCAAAGTTATTCTGCACATGACCACTGACTTTCCATTGCCATCCTTCAAACTATCAAATGCTGGTCAGTAATTCCTGTGTACCCATGAAGCAGCATTCCAAGTGAGAACCTCAGGTACTAGTAGTTCTCTAATTACACAGAATGACAGAATGAATCAGGTTGGAAAAGACCTTCAAGATCATTTAGCCCAACCTATCACCCAACACCATCTAATCAATTAAATCATGGCACCAAGTGCCACAGCCAGCCTTTTTTTTAAACATTTCCAGGGATGGTGATTCCACCACTTCCCTGGGCAGCACATTCCAATGGCCAATCACTATTTCTGCGAAGAACTTCTTCCTAACATCCAGCCTAAACCTCCTGAGAAAGTATTTTGCACAACCATAGAAGGGCAGTGTTGGGGTAAGACTCATGCTTGCTAAATGTGTAAGAAGTATCCTGTGGAAGAGGGCTACATAGGCTTTTAGGAATGTGGAAAGTAATTTGAACTGAACTAGTGTAATATTGCTTTAAATATCCTTCATTAAAATATTTTCTTGTTACAGAAGTCCCCATGAAAAGAAGAAGAAGAGGCGTTCTAGATCACGTACCAAGTCCAAAGCTAGGTCTCCTTCACCATCTATGTCACCAGGCAAACCATCCACACACAAAAATTCTGTACATTCAACTAGTGTCTCTCCTGTGGAGAGCAGGGAATCCAGTCAGGAACGCTCCAGGTAATCTATGCTTGTACTGCAATGCTGCAGTGCTGCTGTTTCTTGATTGTGTGTCTTTTGACCTAACTTGTGTGGTGAGGAACTCTTTGTTGTATACGTGCATACTAGAAGGAGAAGACACTGGGAAGATGCCACTACATGCATCAGTCTAATGAAGACATTGGATCTGTGCTGCATGCTAGAGTAAACATCTCAACATACATAAAAAATGCTGCAACCCAGTGCTAATCTAGGAACTCTTACTAAATGGGATGACACTCAGAAGCAGAATTTTGAGTTGTTTGAGTGATAATGTTTGTGCAAGATTCATAACGAAATTGTTTCTGCAGAATCTAGAACATTCCTGTTTAAAAAATCCTGGCCTGCTGTTCAGATTCTCTCTGTCAGTTGTACAAGTGACTCTTCTGACTGTGACTCATCATGGCTTCTAGCTGAATGAGAGAACTGTTGACTAACATATGAGAGACTTGTACAGTAAACCCCAGAGTTGTGTTTGTGAGTGAAATGCATTCTTAAAACATTCACTATGAATTTCTAATTCTAATTTTACTGTTTTAGGGGAGTTTCTCAGGAAAAAGATGGCCAAATCTCTTCAGCAATTGTGTCTTCAGTGCAGAGTAAAATCACTCAGGTACAAATAAGCCAGTTCAGAGTATGTTGCCTAATTAAGTGTGTCTATCATAGTGCTTTCTTCTCTTGCTACTGTGTACAATTCTGAGCTTTGCATCTGATCTAGAGACTTGTTCATTGTCATTCTTAACCTGCTTGCTTATGAGAAAAACTATTTTGTTGCTTCTCTAGCTACTGTCCTTTCAAGTTTAATCAAGCCTCTACAGACCAAGCTAAATTCATTGTGCTTCAGTATCTCCACTGCTGATAGGAAAATCCATGTTATGCTACAGTACCACTGTTAGCAACGGCAGGTGTTACAGAGAGCCCATCTTACCGTGTAGTGCTCTTAAGTTTCCTGAAAGAAAGAAGGGAAAAAGGAATGCCTTAGCAAAGGCTAAGTTTGTAGTGTTGGCAGAAGAGGAAAAATACATCCTCATGCAAACTGGAGTTAAGTGTTTGCCTTGCATTAAGCAGCATCTTCAACTCACTTATCTTAGCCTTGGTGCTGTTTATGTCTCTGAACTGTTGTTAGGATTTTGTTGATACATTCAAGTCTGCTGTGAATCATGGCACATGGGAAATGTGCCTCCACATGCTGTACAATAATCTAAATGTGTTCAGCTTCCCTAGCACAGTTTTAAGATACCCAACCTTTGTCAAAGTAACTCCATTCCTTTTTTAAAAACTGCTTCATGGTATCACTAAAATTTATTTCACTTATCCTCTTAGAGTCTTTGTGCATGTTTAACTTTCTTTTAATTGAATGTGCCAGGTTTAAGAGGAAAGCTCTTTATTGTGCCTTTGAAAATCTGCAATATTAAATCACAATTGTTTTTTATATTCTTTTCTTTCCAATGGAGAGATTGTTTTTTCTATAAATTAATTTTGTTCAAAAATAGTCATAGTTGGGAAGTAATTCTAGTAGAGTAGTACCTTTACATACCATATTTGATCAAGTTTTGATAGCCAAACCAACCCAAGAATATTCAGGAAAATGGAAAATAGGAAGTATAGACACCAGAGATAGAACATTAATTAGTAATGCCATAGCACTTTGGAGGCTACCAAGTAAGTACATGGAAATTCCTGGTATGAAAAACAAGATCTGAATTTACACTATGGTCTTCAAAGTAGAATAAACATCCCTTTCTGAAGACAGAGGTAGTTGGCTCATCCTTTTCTTGAGTTAAGTATTGCTTATGGTATAGCATTCACTAGTTTAATATTAGTCTGCTTGATGGAAGTGCAGCTGGAGGAGGAGGAAAGATTGCCATAATAAAATACACTTCTTAAATACTATTTGCAAAAAGTAAAATAGAGTAATGAAATCTCTGTGAATGTGCAAGATATTTCCCAAAATAGGTTAGTTTAGCATCTTCTTCTTTTTAAGGACCCAAAGAATTTTATGTTGCCTAATTATTAGTAAGGTTATTTGGCTGCCAATGTGCTGGCTTACCCTGACCAATTCAGTATGTTTTCTCATTCAAATCCTTCCATCTGTAAAGTGGGACAATGATACTGAATTCCCCTATAAAATGTTTTGAGAGCTTCAGGTGAAAAATGCTTTCAAGGGGCTCAGGATTTTAAGTCATTTATATTGCATTTGTAAAGAAATGTTTTAAGTAACTTCAATTCATTCCTGATACATACTTTTTATTTGCTGCTACTTAGATGAAATTTCATTTCCTTGTATAATGTTGTTTGTGCTGGATACTCAGACAAGACTGAGAGTTGCTGTTTGGTTTCAGGCAGTCTGTTCCAGTCACAGTTTCAGTCATTGAAAATACCAGCACTAGGTAAATTTTCAGTTCTGCAGACAAAAGAAGCTTTGTCTTACAGACTAATTGTTAGAACTCTCTTCCCAGCTATCTTTTTTCTTTTGTCTTTTAAGCTCTCAATGCTTAGTAGTTGAGTGTCCATTACAGTTTTGGTGAAGATACAGCCATAGTTTCTTCCATTTCAGTTGACTAATTCCTGTGTTCTGTTGCATAGAAACTCCTCTCCACATTTATGCAGAACACTTTGTAGCATTGTAGTAAAAGCAGACTTCAATTGCTGTCATAGGAACTTTGTCCAGATTATGTCATTCATTTAGCCTAGGGACAGTTAGTATCTGTTGATTTATGTGAATCTAAGTATTCCATGTTTCTGGAGCATAAACCAAGTTTATGTGATTGCAAGTTTTTGCAATCACATGCTTTAGCTCCCTTCAAAGCCCAGACATGTAGCCTTCCAAGGGGGCCTACAGGAGGGCTGGGGAGGGACTATTTACAAGGTCTTGTAAGGACAGAACAAGGAGTAATGGGTTTAAACTGGCACCGGGGAGATCTAAACTAGATGTTAGGAAGAAGTTCTTTACAGTGAAAGTGGTGAAACCCTGGAACAGGTTGCCCAGGGAAGTTGTGGCTGCTCCCTCCCTGGGGGGGGTCAAGGCCAGGTTGGATGAGGCCTTGAGCAACCTGTTCTAGTGGGAGGTGTCCCTGCCTATAGTGAGGGCTTGGAACTAGATGATCTTTGAGGTCCCTTCCAACCTAAACCATTCTGTGATTTTATTCTATGTCTGATCCTTTTCCTTTTCCTTTCTACAGGATCTAATGGCCAAAGTGAGAGCAATGCTTGCAGCTTCCAAAAACATACACACTAGTGCCTCCTGAGACCTGTTGAACTGACCATCAAGCAATTGTATGAAAAGAACAATAAAAAAAATCTGCCTCATCTCAACTGTACAGCTGAGCTTGGCTCCCTCGTTTCACAACTCGTCTAATACTCCCAGAACTCGAGGAGCTAAAACCCGTCTTTGTGTACAGAAGTGTCTCCTTGAAATTTCATTAAACTTTTACAGCCAGAGTATCTTTGGAAAGTTTTTGGGTTTTGTAAATTGATTTTTTTGACTAATTCTTCAGTAACATTTTATGATCAGCAGCCTATATGTGTATATTTGTAAATACCATGTTTCTGTGAAAGTATTACACAATAATAAAGGAAACGTCTTTCATTAGGTAGAGGTTTTATGGAGTCCTTCATTGTTTGGGGTTGATTTTTTTTGTTACACGTTCTTTTTTTTTTGGCACTTTCTGCTTTTTTTAAAAAAAATAACAACTGTCTAGCCTGCCTGACCACATGAAGCTGAGAAACACTTTTTATCTTCCTTCATGCACAGGACAACCTAAGAATGCCTGTTTGTTTGGATGTTAGCAGCGAACAGTTTTTGGACAAACGACGTGATTTTCTGTCCATCATTTAGAAAGATCTCTGAGCCTCCATTTGAGGAGCTAACACTTTGAAGTTAGTAACTAATAGTAGCCCCTTTGTCTTAATGTGCCTTGCTCTGTCTAGTTAGCTGCAGGAAAGAGTGTGTATGTTTGTGATCATACAACAGAATGCATACTTAACAGAAACACAGCATTCTTCTGATTTCTCATCTTTCATACAGCTGAGAAAGATGCTTAGTGACTTATGTTTTGCTGGCATATAGCAGATAACACTGTCCAGAAAGCTCATGGCCTCAGAGTGATTGCACATTATTATGCTTTCTTTGTTGTACACTGAGACTGTTTAATATTTTGATGGAAATATTCTTCAAATGAGTACAAAAAGGCATGTGTGAATTCTTCCCCCAAGCCTGATTTGAACTATGAGATTTTGTACTAATTGGTGTGTTCAAAAGATGCCCTTACTGCCAGTTACCTCATTTCATAGAGTGGAATCAGGGCTTTTAATGACCCCTGGAAAAAAATCTGTGGTGTATGATCAGAAAGATGATGGTTCTGATAACTCATGTCCTACTTTTTCTCAAATTTTATAGAAAGTAGGTAGAGGTTGGACATGTATTGAGAAATTAGTGTAGTAAAGTTACACTTTCTCACAGACTACTTGCTAAGTTAATTACATAGAGCTACAGAGATTAATAACTCCCAAAATCATCTTGTTCAAAGCAAGGGGAAGAGAAATAATGTCTTGATACGAGGCAGGCTTTGAGTAACATGATCCAAATGGTAGTTGCTACTTGCTGGTGCTCATTTGGAATGCAAGCACCATTGGGAACAATAATCTGGTTTCTTTTCAGGTTTTGGCCAATAATAATTAGCAGAATTTATACTCCTACAGACAATATAAAATGCTGTGTCTGATGCAGAGAAATTTCACTGTGCACATATATTGTGGTGAAACAGAGCTATCTAAATGGTAATGCAGAATCATGTTATCCACCATTTACCTAATTATTTCAAGATTATTTGTGATGTTTTGACCAGAACACAGTAACTTACAACCAGTGTGAGATCACATTCTCCCTGTGTGTGTTGATAAAACAACACTAGTAAAGACAGATAAAAAAAGGACATCAAGTAAATTCTGTAGGCAGCTGGGAGATTGTTGTGCAGAGTTACATTTCCAGCAGCTGTATTTTTTCCCTCCTAAATGGAGTTAAAAGTCTCACCATGGTTAAATAATTGGCAGCTCGGATGCCAGTTGTTTAATAGGAAAAAAAGCCCAACTCTGATAAAATAGACTGGGCAGCTTGTTTGGCTGCTGCTTTGTGGATTTATTTTCTTCAGGAATGTTGTTGCTTTAATGACTTCTTAAAATATTTTCCCTCCTTGTGAGCAAGTCTTTTAGTCTTTTTCTCCTTTTTTTTCTCTCACTTTTTTTTTACTTTGCTTATTCCCTTTTGTGGTGTGATGTGAGATGGAGTGTTTAGCTCCAGGAAAACTTAGATGAAGCTGCATTTTTATACACTCTTTACTGTTTACTGAGGTTTGTTTGCATTTAACACTCTCTTATGGGCAGTTGTGTTCTCCAGAATTTAAAAAGTAGTAGTAGTTTTATTATGTGTGGTCTTGTTTTTTTTTCTCTTTCCAATCAAAATGGACATTGTGCCACATTAAAGAGGCTGGAACTGCTTTACTAGAATAACTCTTTTGCATCTATTCACATACAGAAATTGCTGCATTTTTTTGGTCTGTTCACAGGCACTAACTGTTGTAACCACTTGGACCCTGTGATAGTACAGTTTCTGGTGTCTCCTTGCAATGTGACCACATCAAGGGGCCTAAAGGGGCCCTCTGTCACCTGGCACTATTGCCAAATATTTTTTTTCTGAGGGGAAATACATACAGTCGCTACAACGGGGAGTTAAACTGGAAGAGCTTCAGCTGGAAGAAAGTGGGCTTTCAGTGGTCATGAGGAAGGCACTGTGCTCACTCTGAGTTGCTAGGAACTGGTTTAACTTCTACAGGTTCTCAGTTTTGGGGAAACAATATAACATGAGATTGCCTTGCTTTAAGTGTGGTCAAAGTCAGTAATTTAAGCAGCTCCTTAGCTGGAGGTACTTTGGATTCTTTGCATGCATGTTGCATAAAAAAAAAAGAATACTATAACTAGCTCTCCAAAACTCCTTGAAAGAGCCCTTTTTTTTTTGTTTGTTTTTTTTTTTTTTTTTTTTTTGGGTTTTTTTCCATCCAACTTTCCTTTGTTGTCTTGGGAATTCCAAGTTTGGAAGAAATTTGAAAAGTATTTTTTTTTTTAATGTTACTTGTTTATACAACAAAACTTCCATTCTCCCTGTGTCCTTGCCTTGTCTCAAAACAGTAATAATTCTCCTGACAGACATTAGAAGCTGCTCAAGAGGTATCAGTGTGTTCTCTGTGGAGACTCAGGTTCAACTGAGATCCAAAAAAGTGCTTTGTTAAGTTTTGAATGACGGAATCATTTGCAGCCTTGGGTGATTGTAGGTGTCAGATTTTGTCAGGAACAGCTTTAGGAAAGCTAAGAGGACAAAGGTATTGCTACAGCAAAGATAAAGAGTGGCCTGAAGTTCTCCACCTTTCACGATCAAGTGGAAGTGAGTGAGGTGCTTGTATACATCTGTCAGAGGATGTCAGAGACGTCCCTGCTACCAGTTTCCTTCAGAGCCTGTTTCTCTGCATGGACTTCATCAGCTGTGCTCAACCTGTCCGTGTAGGTATAATCTCCATAGTTCAAGAGATTGATTTGTAATACACCTATTAAAGGTGCTGTAACTTGAATTAATTAGATATGTCCAGCAGCTTCCTACTTGGCTCTTCAGTCAGCTGATGGGTAACCTGTTGATGGAATCACTTGGCCATCTCACTGCACTCCTTTTTCTACAGGTGAAGAGACTTTGCTTCTACTTACACAGCAGCTTCTGTCGAGCTGAGTTAATTGTTTGGCGTTGAGCAATTTGGCTCTGTCAGGAGGCTGACAGTCATTGAGGTGTATCTGCAAACTCTTCATTGATCATGGTTTCACATCTCTTGTTACTTGTAACTTGGTATCTTAACATTTTGTTTGACACCAATTATTTCTGCATGTACACTCTCTCACTTGTAAACTTCAGCCATTAGAGAATCAAAACCATACTCTCCGTTTTTCAGTAAATGCTAACATTTAGAAATCAAGTTTTCATGGGGTTAAGGCAATGCTTATTATCCTGTGTGAAGAAATTTTGTTGGGAAATCCTATTTAATTAATTAATTAAATCATGTTTATCATCTGCTTCTATTCATACCTAGCAAGTAATTAGACGAAGCAAAGAAGACCTATGGATTGAGGTTAGTAAAATGCTAAAGCACCTTCTTTACTAATTTTTCTTTTGCCTCATGATCTGGAAGTTTGAAAATACAGCATTGCTCTGATCTGACATCCTTAGTCACCTCTGAAATTAGCTTGGCAGTAACTTAATGAAAAATTTCAATTCTTCTAAATGCATCTCTTAAAAACTTGAGAGCTATTTCAATCTTTTTCTGTTGTGATTTAAATACAAGTTCAGCATATTTTGCTTTTAGATAGATTCTGTCAGCAGCAAAAGTGGTTTGGTTAAGTGTTACAACTAAAAGGAAAGGCTTTCTTGGAGCAGTTGTTTGGAAACCCCATCTGGAGTACTGTGTGCAGTTCTGGAGCCCCCAGCACAAGAAGGACGTGGAACTGTTGGAGCGGGTCCAGAGGAGGC
>WBNM01007320.1:149081-182494 GCA_013399055.1 Ramphastos sulfuratus
CCTTGAGTGACCTGTACTAGTGAGAGGTGTCCCTGCCTAAGGCAGGGGGTTGGAACTAGATGATCCTTGAGGTCCCTTCCAACCTTACTATTCTATGATTCTATGAAACTGCTACCTGTTAGCACACTCTAGGTTTCAGACTTTCTGGTGGCCAGCTGGTGTGCTGCTGCTTTTGTTACTCTGAATCATCAAAGGACTCTTGATGATTCTTGATGTAAAGCATTATTTTGTTTTTTTCCTTAATCCTTCATGCTAGGGATAGCACAAGAGGTGAATATAGGTAGGGAAATGCTCCATTAGATTTTGTATAATCTTAAAGCAAGTCCTGGTTGTTTATAACAAATCCTCTTTTACCTTCCAGTGAACTTGAAGCTTCCGTGGTATTAATTATCATCTTCATTCAAATTAAAGATATTAAATCTCCTGGCAACAATTAATCCTGAACATGTAGCATGACAAACATTATAAAAAGCTCTGCCAGACCATTTTAAAAGTGATGGTGATAATCTGCCATTTCTGGATCACTGCCATACTCTCCTCAGGAGATGTGCTGTGACTTGTTTTTTCTGATAAGGACAAAATGGCTACACATATAGATCCATGCTGACACAATCATTTTTCTCTTTAGACTGAGTATTAAACTGTTGATCTCTAAATAGGAAATGTGATGACTTCTTGATGATATTTGGCAGTGTTACAAATACAGCTGCCTGGTGTAGGGTAGGAGAAATCCCAGTATGCAAGTCCTGGTTTAACACAGCCTGCTCTCACAAGCCCCTCTCCCCACCCCCAGACAGGAGGGAAAGCAACACAAAAAAACCCAACCTCTGAACTGAGATAAAGAATTTCAGTATTGAATCAGCAGCAGATTCAGCTGAACCCATGACAATGCAGTACTGGAGAAGGGCAGATGCCAGCTTCCCAGACAACAGAAGGATGTATTCTTCCAAGAAGTCTCATATATACTCCTATTTCCTCTATTAAAAAGTAGGAAGATTTGGTTGGGGTTTTTTTTGTGGTTGAAATGTAGTCCAAAGATGTTTATCTGCAGCTTTATTTATTTAGAATGTGGTAGCCTTGGTGATTGTTAAATTCTTGCCCTCACTTTTTTATAACAGGTTGTTTTTTTTTTCCTTTGGATATGGTAAAGCTGGGCTAACTTAGATCGAGAACAGATCAGAGAGTTTGCAATCAGAAGGAAGGAAACAAAAGTAATCTCTAATCTCTGCTCCTTCTTTCCTCCTTTCTGCTCGTAATCTAGTTCATTTTCTAAGGAAAAATGGAAAGGAGAAGCTCATTTTTTTAAGGACTGATTGAAAAGGTGAGTGTTCTTCCACCTTGACTCAGGTGGAAAAAGAAGATATTTCACTCAAATGAGATGTAGCTCTCAAGTGAGAAAATATTTTAGTCTTAAGATACTGAGCCAGTCAAAAGGACACTGTCCACAGGTCTTTGCCCTAGCTAATGCACAGGGAAAATTGAAAATCACAGTACAGTGATTAAAAGATTTTTATGAAAATTGTAAGGAGTTTCCCTAAAAAATTGGTGGGATGGATGAATCCTGTGGTAAAATGACATTATTGCAGTGCATTTTCAGTAAGCTGTCCATGCTGCAAGAGAAGCTAGAAAGCTATTTGGCCTTCACCTTACCTAGAAACCTTCTCCCAGCAGATACTCAACTCAAGAGCGAAAAGGCAACTCCTCCAGAGCTGTATTTCTAACAGGAAACCTCTTATTCCCTGGGATTCTTATGGTAAAATATGTGAGATTTAAGTGTAATGATATAATAATAACAGACAGAGGAATAAAGGTTCTTTAGATGCCCAAATCATTTTATATTCCCAGAACAAAACATCTCCTGTATCTGCATAATAAGAAGCCACCAGTTCACTCAGTTGAATCATGAATTGTGCAAACCTTTGAGTTTGTGAGTTAATAGTTCCTCAGAATTGCCATTGCAAACACAGAATAGAGATCGTTATGCTTTTGTGTGGGGCCCTTATCTGTTTGCGTTCACACTGTCCCTCCGAGTTGTGCTGCAATTTATCAGCTGGCAGAGATTTCCAGCTCATTTGTGTGCCCTCTGTCAGAGCCCTGAAAGTAGTGACAGATCTTAATGTTCCTAACCACCTCACATGGGACTTTTCACCCCCAGCCTCTGGCTGGAGGCTTCATCTCAGCTTGATACCTTTGCTCTGCTGGGCTGGCTCTAGATATGTCCATCTCTAGGTCCACCGCAGCCCTGACTGTGGGCTCTGCTGACCTGGACTCTGACCCACAGGCTGACTTCCCCAGTTGGCCTCAGAACTTCACCTGTCCTGGTTTAAGCTTCCCAGAGACCCAAAGCCTAACAGAACAATAATATATATAGGATGCTTCCCCTTCTCTCTCCTTTGAAAAAAAAGAATTGGGTAGAGATTGTGGAAGGTGGTAAAAACCCAAAGAATAGTCTTGCTCCGATTCAGAACTTAAAAGGAAAACTTTAACAATAAAAAAAAGGTATTTAAGGTAAGGCAAGTTACAAAAAAAGTATAGGGAAGGGAAACAAAATACAAAATATATACAAAACAGGGTTGAGGGCAAGGGATAGAGGTAGATCCAGGTGGCTGGTCCACCACGCGGTTGGCTGGCCACTTGGCAAAGCAGCAGCAGCTGCAACAGGGTAGTGCTGTCAGCAAAGCAGGGCAGAGAGGGCATGCAGACACAAAGTTCCTCTGCTTTTATAGGGGCCCAGACAAGAAGTGGGAGTGGGCTAATCATTGCACCTGGGATCAGATTCAAGACCACCCCCAGGAGGAGTCAGGAGGACCTGGTGGCAGGTTCAGACCACACATATCCAAGAGGGGTTAACCTTTAACATCACCACACTCATCTGGTGATTTGGACTCTCAGCTGATCCCAGCTGCTGTTCCTGGGTTTGTCCTACTCACTTGGCTACCATCAAGCTGTGCACAGTATATGAGGTCCATACTCTGCCACCTGCATTATCTTGCTGAGCTTCAAGCTCCCACCCTTCAGGGAGCAGTTGGCCCTCGCTGCTCCCCAGCTCTTGTTGTCAAGTCTAGCTTGCCAGCTGTTGTCAATGTCCAGAGAGGCTATGGAGTCTGCATCCCTGGAGACAGTAAGAGCCTGACTGCACAGAGTCATCAACACCCTTTGAGCTCTGAGTGCTTGGATGCAATTATATCCAGAGGTCTCTGCTAACCTCAGATATTTTGTTTTGTGTTTGCTAATACTCCAAGGATGCTCATCTTAATCATGGTAGAAATGACTGGGTTTGCCCCCACTCTGCAGCTGTTCCCTATGTCTCTGGAATAGCTTTGTGGAGGTGTACGAAGTCCAAAGGAGAATGCCTTTTGTTGTACCACAACGGGCAATAGAAGTGGTCTCCAAGACTAAAAAAAACCACTCTACTGAAAGTAGCTTTTATTGAACTCCTTTCCCTTGATAAAAGATGCATTTAAAGATAAGATAAAACACTGCAACCTGGGACACCTCAGAGCTGAACACTGGCAGCTTCCTGATCCAATTCAAACCCCACCCCTGAACCCACCACATCCCATTGCCAAAAACTTCTTAGGCTTTAAACCTTCGTATGCCATGTAACAATTTGTCTCCAGTTGCATCTTCTGTTCTTCTTGAATGGCTGTAAGCTCATCTGGCATTTTTTAATCATGAAATGGTAGAAGTTGACAGCCTCAAGCTGTCGTTGTGCACAAAAGCATTATGTGACATGTATCTATTAATCCTGCAGAAGGAGCACGTTAAATTCTTGCTGCTTGTAATCTCCTGTTGGAACCAATTCTGGCTAATGACTTTAATGGTGTGGTACTTGGCAAAAATTAAATGCATCTTTCATCCATTCCTAAAGCTGTTTCTATTTCAAAGCATTGTAGATAAGGAGGCTATGTGGACAAAGAGTGACATTGTGTGTTGAATTTAAGAGAATACTGTAAAATTGAGTGAGCTGTGCTGGCAAAGCTGCTGGCATTTGTCTGGTGTTCCTTAAGTGGCAAAGAGACATTCACTCTGTTCTGACAATCTAATGATTTTGGTGACACTCTGATAGTTTTTTGAGCACTGGTACAATAAGTGGTGTGCAAAAGATGTTGTCATGCTGTGACAGTGAAAATTTGCTAGACTTTAACACCAGTGCAACTTTGTCAATGAATGGAGTCTTCTCTCTTCAGAGGCAGAAGCAATTATGTGCTTCCTTCCCAGGACAGTGACACTTTACATGGAGCTGAGGATAACAGGCAGTGTGCAGTCAGGCTGCTGCTTGCTTTACAGGAATAACTGAGCTACAGGCCTTCAAAATCATTGAACTTGCCCTCTTTTTGACAATCTTCATAGACTCATAGAATGGNGCATCTTCCAAGCCCAAAACAGAAGTTCTGACTTGGGAAAGCTAAGAGTATGCTTTCTGCAACATTCAAGGTCCTTTTTTTGCAGAGGACAAATAGGCTGAATGCCATTTTGCAAGTAGGGGTTTGGTTTAATTGTCTGTGTCTCTATTTGAAGCAATAAGCAGTTTACTCTTCCTATGGGTAAGTGGGTGACATCTCACAGTGAGACAGAAATAGAAACAGCTATTGAGGATGTGCATGGGTGAGAGACCTCTGCTCTATGGGCTGGATGCTCATCATGAGGCAGGGGAGTGCTTTAATTCCCTGCAGCTCAGCTGAGCCTTGCTGTCTTGCTGCACACAGTGTGCTGGAGTTTGCACGGTCAGAGACACTCTGAAATGTCACTGAAAGTTAAGTTTTGCACCTTGCTAACTTCTCAGTGTTTTCCACAAATGGGATGGTCATATTCAAGCCACAAGCAGACACAAGATTTCAACTGTTCTATACACAAAGAATATTCTTTGTCTTTATGCTTTAAGAATACACAAATACAGTAAATGCTACTATTTCTGTTGTGGAAAATCTTCTGTCTGCTTAGGAAAAGAGCATGGAATGTATTCTAAATGCCAATTAAAATAGTATGCAGAGTTTAAAATGGCAAGAGTAGGTTCAAATGAGCATTAAAAACTGCGTGAGGAGACTTGTTCAGGTTTGGGCAAACGCAACTTTGATCCCACAGCTGGCATCTTTTGGGAAGTCAGATCACAGCTAAACTGGAACCAAGCGAAATGATGTCCAGATTTGAGAACTGAGCTGTGAAAAACTGAGTCATAAGAAATTAACAACTTGGCTGAGCCATCACCTAAACAAGGACAGGTGATTCACTTCCATTGCCACTGGGCTGTAGCTATGGCTGAAGCTAATGCACTTGGCTGCTATTTTTCATGCTTCGAAGTTTACCCTTCCCATTTCACCTTGCTGGAGATCTGGGCAACATATTGCAAAGTCTGAAAATCATAACAAGTTTGGGCAGCCCTCTCGGGGAAAAAATTTTGTTGCCTCTTAAAAGACTGGTGGCCACGTGGTCTCCATACAGTCTAATTTATTGTTCTGTTTCATAGAATGCTTTGGGCTGGCATCTGCTGGCTGAAAGCAGTTAGTTCTTGGGTGCTTAAAAGCACTTTTTTTTTTCCTTCTGGTGCATGCTTTCTGCTTGACTAGTGACTCATTTATGACTGGTCCAGTTTCATCTCGGGCCTTTTGAAAGTCCTTGTCTCAGGCCAAAATTTGCATTAGTCTCTGAGGAAAGAGGTAAGCAGCTGTGACCCTAAAGTGCTGAATTTTTGTGTTTCCAATAGGAGTACCTCAAAGCTCACTTTTAACTCTGAACTTGACAGCCTGTTCAAAACCTATTTTTTCCAGATCTTTCGTCATCTGAACGTTGGAACTTTCCAAACCAAAGTTTTATAGCTTTTAGCCTTTTGCTAGTAATGAGTTTTACACCTTAATAAAAGCTCCAGCAATGCAGGATCTATCTGCAATTTCTTTATAAAGTCACTGAAAAGTCACTGATTTCATTCAGGCATTGTCAGCAGTACAAAGGCAGCTTCTCAACAGTCTGTATAAAAGAACTGTTACCTTAAGAAACAGCTTCCCATTACTTGTTCTTACGTAGTTGCTTTTTCTATCCATGTCACATCGTTTGAGTTCAGCTGAAATCTTGTTCACTCTAGCACAAAAAAGAAAAAATCAGCTTTCAATGTCATTTCCATTGCCTAGACAGAAATTAGCAGTGGGGAGGTTTTGCAGAACCTCCCTGAAAATGCATAATCTTTGCAGAATGGGCTGCTTGTAAATGCCTTCCAAATCCTCCTGTTGTTCATAGCATGGAGGCCAGGGCTGTGAATGATCTGCCAATAAAGAAAAATGATATGTCAATCACATTTGCTTTTCTCCACCTTCTTAGAGGGGTATTTCAGTGTTCAGCACATAGCTGAACTCCCTGAAAAGCATTCCAGATGATCACTCATTGTGTCAGATCATGCCGTGCTACACAGACAGGCAGCTATTTGCTGGTGTGCAGCTGTAATTCGAGTTGCATATGTGGGTTTATCAGGCATGCCTTCAGACAACAGGAGCAGAGGGAAGTATTCCATATTTAGCAGCCCAGGCAGTATGAAGGTAGTGATTAAGAGGCACCAGTTGAAGATGGGGCCACTGGCTGCACTGCACAGGGCTGGGAGGAGAGGATACAGTGTGGTGCTGTCCTGCTGGCAAGATGCATTGCCTTCTGCTGGAGATGCTACTCAAGCACACCTGCTGCTTCACATGGCACTAAGCTCTTACATGACTGATGGAACAAATAACTTCAGGACCATCTGAAGAAAGCAATGCTGACAACCAAGAGATTCAGGAGGCTTATTCTTTTAAGAGGGGAGAGAAAGGTAAGGGTTAGACCTTAAAATACTTGCACCTAGTTCCAAAGGGCGGCTTTTGTAACCACAGCTATCTGAAAACCTGTTTTTATGGAGAAAACAGTGTCACAGCAAGGTAAAGAGTTGCTTTCTAAAAAGTCAGCAGCCTCTAAGCAGGGAGGAAGTCAGCCCATGAATAACAAATCAAATTGGATGGGTTATATTCTGCCAACTGTTCATGTTATGAAATAACAAGAGAAAATGCTGTAAACAGTGCTGTATTGAAACACTGAATCACCAAATCTAACTTTTCTTTTAATTGGACTGTCTGGAGGATAAGCCTTTGCAGTGTCTAGAAGTAGCCACAAAAACTCAAAAGGGAGAGAAGTAATATATTACAGCAGCTGATTTGTAGTGTGATGCCAGCCTGCCCTTTCCGTTCTATCAACAGAAATCATATTATCTAATTCCTTACTCTAAAATGTTCTTTGTTATTTGTACATCCAAAGCCAATGGCTTCAGAGTAGGGAAAAAAAAAGGAGGAGTTGGTGCTCCCAGAGAAAATAACCATCTCATTCCCTTAGAACAGCACAGAGAATTGTTCTGCAAAAATGCTCACCTTCAATAAAGGGAGGGGAAAAAGCTCTCTGCTGCCAGGAATTAGCGGGGATTAGCCTTTTCTAGTTAATATTTTACATTACATTGCTTAGAGTTTTAGTAACAAAATCTGGTGAGAAAGAGGAGGTCTGCATTTCAGAATCTCTTATTATCTTTTATCAATCCATGTTCATAGCAAAGTGCAGGAAGGGGACCTCAGGGTACCAGAGTTGGTGTTCACACCTGTGGGTTCAGGGCAATTGCTGCTGTCCGAGGGCTGGAGAATCCTGGCAATGCTTCCCCTTATTACCAGCTGGTTGGGCTGTAGCTTTCTTGTTGATTTGCATCATGAGGTGTTCAGCTATCTGCCCTTCAACCTACAATCTGCAATCCCCTTGGTGAGGTGTGTGATGTCCATGTGTCCTTGCAGGATTACTGCTGCTGGCTGGACCATTTGTGCTGGGAGGCCATAGTTAGCAACAGGGGTGTGGAAGTGAGAAGTAAAGACACTAAGAGGGAGGTTTGGAGGTGTCCTGTTGCTCCTGTGTTGGCTGCTAAAAATTCAAACAGAGACCTTTTAGTAGCCTTCCAGCATCTGAAGGGGGCCTACAGGAAGGCTGGGGAGGGACTATTTACAAGGTCTTGCAATGACAGGACTAGGGGCAATGGGTTTAAACTGGCAGAGGGAAGATTTAGACTGGATGTTAGGAGGAAGTTCTTTCCAGTGAGGGTAGTGAGACACTGGAACAGGTTGCCCAGGGAGGTTGTGGCTGCTCCCTCCCTGGAGGTGTTCAAGGCCAGGTTGGATGAGGCCTTGAGTGACCTGTGCTAGTGGGAGGTGTCCCTGCCTATGGCAGGGGATTGGAACTAGATGATCCTTGAGATCCCTTCCAACCTTACCATTCTATGATTCTATTTCATGTTTTGCAAATGCTGCTGGTCACAGAGATCTGCAGGAAGTGCCTCTAACAGTGCATTATAGCTTCAGGTTTAATTTATACTGATTATCATTTTTATCTGTGCACAGTTTAGGCTAACACTGTGAATATTGTTAGCTGCTGTCTTTAATTGTTGGGATTTGTACAAAGATGTTGCTATTTAATTAATCAAAGCCTGGTCAAGTGCACAGCATCAGGCCTTGGGCTCTTCTGCTAATTGCACTGAGCCTTTTACCTTTTAATTTGTTTGGATGAATATTATCAAAAGGCTTTGATAATCAACAGCTGTTCATAAATGTGCCTATCACCTGTCACCATCTTCTCAGACTATGAGTTTGCAGACCCGGGGGCTGCAGCATTATCCCCTGTAACACCACATTAATGTGCCAAGCAGGACCATCTGAGAGAGGAAAAAATGTTCTAAAGAACCACTAAGTGAGGTGGTCAGTGCATCAGGCTGGCACTTGGGAGAGTGCTTTCAGATCTCAGCTCTCCAACTATCCCCTTACATGATCTTGTATTGATCACTTCAGTTCTGTGTGAAAAAAAATGGAGGTAATTTAACTTCTTTGCCTTGTTCAGTGGAGCATAGCCATGGGCTTAAGGGCACTGTGTTGTTTCTGAGACCTTTGAGCATAGCTCAGAGGTAACAGAAAGAAAAGCTGAAACTGAGTTCAAGAAGGAGAACCGTGTGCGATACTGTAGTTGTAATGTGTGGTTGATCACTGCTGCTCTGTGCATTTGTTGTACTGTGCAACGAGGCTAAACTCTCCTGCAGAGCATGCTGTGATGCATGCAGGGATCCTACACTCAGGTGTCTGCACCCCTCTTCTGCCAGCACAGTGCTCTGTGTATGCAGGTGTTTGAGAAGAGCTGCACTTCCAGTGGTGTGGAGGTGGGCTGGGATCTCACAGTATCACAGTATCACAGTATAGCAAGGTTGGAAGAGACCTCAAAGATCATCAAGTCCAACCCATTCCCACAGACCTCAAGACAAGACCATGGCACCAAGTGCCACGTCCAACCCCGCCTTGAACCCCTCCAGGGACGGTGACTCCACCACCTCCCTGGCCAGCCCATTCCAGTGGGGAATGACTCTCTCGGTGAAGAACTTTCTCCTCACCTCCAGCCTAAACCTCCCCTGGCACAGCTTGAGACTGTGTCCTCTTGTTCTGGTGCTGGTTGCCTGAGAGAAGAAAGCAACCTCCTCCTGGCCACAACCACCCTTCAGGTAGTTGTAGACAGCAATAAGGTCTCCCCTCTCTCCGGCATGAGGAGACCATGAAAGGCCTCCTCATGCCGGAGATACTAAGACTTCTCTAACTTCATAAATTGCATTTTCCCCCTTTTCTGGAGCTGAGAGCTTGCTCAAATGTTCAGCTGCATCATAGCATTAAAACTGGCTTGGGAGTTAATTGGATACAGATTAGGTTCCTGACCATTAGAATCTTAACAGTAAATGCACATAAGGTAGCACAGCAATTTTCCTTGGGTTTCTCTCTTAAATACCTTCACGTTTAGGCAGTAGTTGAACAACTGATAACTGAAAACTAAAACTTTTGTTTAATAACACAAGCTCAGTGATGATATGAAGAAATGTTTCTTACCTGGCTCCTTCTGCTGTGTGCTCTTTTTCTTCTTCCCAGCAGCAAGAGCACTGAAGCCTTCCTTGACTGATGGGTTCATTCAGGACATCTCAGAGGTAGGTAGGCAAGATAACTGTTGACTTAACAGATGATTGTGGTTGATGTGAACTGAAAAGATGAATGCATAGCTAAAAATGACTTCTTAGATCTTGAAACATGGAGTTTTCTAGGCTGTAAATAGTCTTTATTTAATACCCAAAAAAAAAAGAAAAAAAAAAAAAGTGAAGCTGAACCTTAGTAATATCTCTTTCTTCAGCAGCAATCAGTCTGTGCTGGGGTATTTTTATAATCCCAGCTATTGATCTTCTGAAGAGCTGTTGTGTTTGAAATAATTATTTCAAAGAAAGATTGAAGAAAAAGCCAGATCATCTTTGCACAAGACTTTTTTCATCACTTAAATATATTCATTGTAGAAGTATCTCCCTCAAAAGAGGCAAAGAGCATTCCCAGCACCCAGAGCTGCTTTTTTTTTTTTTTTTCTTTTTCTCTCTGCTCCATCTGCCAGAAGTTTTGCAGCTGGCACAACTCATTAATTCTGTTCAATCTGTGTTCTCTTAAACCAGCAATGAATTTGATCATCAGCGTGCTGGGGTTTGAACATACGGTTTTCTTTTTAATCTGTGCTACTCATTGAGCATTACCCTGCAACACAACAGCTTTTTCTAGGGCTTCCTCTGGAGAGGCAGAGGAGAAACAGCAGCATCTGGATGGTGTGATGGGATCTACATCCCCTTGGTAGGAAACTGGTTAGCACTGGTAGTTCATTGGAGCCTGGTGCTGTATTTAGCTGTTGTTACTAACATCAGCACAAATTTTTTGTCTGTCCTCCAAGCTGCAAGTCCAGCAGGTAGATCAGCAGAAGCAACAGTGGCCTGGTTTTGCAGACTCTTGACTCGTGAGAAGTCTGTTAGCATTGAGAAAGCCAGCACTGGCCCTAAGCGGTGACACAGGGAGATGGTGCTATGCTTGAGACACTTATAGAGCAATGAACTTGAGTGACCCAGCTCTGTTCCTGGCTTCTGGGTTATTTAGTTGTTGATCAAATAGTGCCAGGAAGGGACCAGTTCTATCAGCTTCCCAAAGGCAAAATCCTACACTTAGCAGGATGGCCCAGGGCATCAGAACAGACTGGGAAAGAGATTGAGTGAGGGAAGAATGTGTAAGAGGACAGGGAACACAGACAGGGGTGCAGGGGTGCAGAAAAGTTACATGGGCAGTGGAAATGAGTGCAAAAAGGGAAAAGTGAGAGTTCTAAGGAGACAAAAGTGCATGCCAGGGAGAAGCCTGTAGGAAGTTGCATGGATACAAGTGTGGATGGATATAAACAGAGACAGAGGCATTTGTGACCATAACACGTTATACCACTGTTACAACCTTCAAAAGCCTACCTCTTCTTATTCTTCTGAGAATTATTGTTTCACAACAAAGCCCCAGTCCTACAAAAGTTCCTGATACATAATTCATGTAGGTACAGGACTCTGTACTTTTATTTTTTTTTTCCCCTTACAGATCTTCCTGGAGTACTCTGGGGAGATCCATTTACCAGATCCAAAGCAAAGCTTTGTTTTTTGCTCTCCTCCTAGTCAAAAGGCTATCAGTAGGTGCCAGTGTTCAGAGCAGCATCACTGTCTGAACGTGTGCAGGACTCCTCTGTACTGCCATATTCCCGTCAGCTTTCCTCTGAGTGACAAACTGCCACCACCTTCATCTCCAAATGTGTGATAGTAGCAGCCCACCTGGTGACCCTCAGCTTCTCTTTAAGTGTGTTTTGGTAAAGCCACGCACAGAACTCTTCTGGGAGAAAGAGAAGACAGAGGACTTACTGGAGAAATCCATCCACTGCTTTGTCTACCCTGTACAAATACTTCTATAGCTGCTAAGGAGCCAAGAGCAGCTTGCCAGGACAGGTCCCCAGTCCTGAAATCTTTGCCAAACCAGGGCTTCTCATGGGGCAGCGTGTCTGGGTGTGCAACAAGGACTGCAAAGACAGAGATGTCCATGCACAGCCATGGGTGCCAGCTCCCTGTCATCCTTCCACTCTCCTCTGCCCCATCCTCACTTGCCCACAGGTGAGGGCACTTGCCTGCTGTGGGCTTCTCAGGGAAGTGGTTTTGAGTATGGTCAAATGAAATCCTTGCCTCAAATCACTGTGGACATCTCCATGATCCTTGCCTTAAGTGGAAAGCCAACAGGACACTACATCCACACCATCCTGTGCGACTCTGGTCCATCTTTCTTGTTGTGCCCTCCACTGCTGCAGAAAGAGCCTTCTATGCACATTAATTTTTAATGCATTTATTTTCCCTGTGCCCTTTTCACCTACTCATATTATTTTCTATGCAACATGGGAAACCAAAGAGGTTCCTTTAAACAATTATATTTTTTTCTCTGCTAAATGTAGATTAGCTTTTTCTGATGGTTATTATTAAAAGTCATCCTAATTTACATTGCTAATGGCAGGTTTAGTGGTTTTATGCTGCTTTTACTGTCAATGGAGTTTAAAAATGACTGTGTGTTATTTCAGAAGCTAGCCCTACCAGGTTCAATTTGCAGCCAGTGAATGCCATTCTCTTCCCTTCATTGCCAGCTACTCTTCAGCAGCTGGTTGAACCCATGTGCTGTGGGTGATGGTCTTCTTGCTACAGAATCATTTCAGGAAATCTGAATTCAGTTCTGAGGTTCCACTTCAATAGATCTCCAAAGTATTTTGGGCCGAAAAAAAATCTCTTTGTCCAGTTACTTTCTGCAAACATGGACATAGGCAAGTAGAGACTTCTATCCCATAGCCTTAGCCATGGTAGGTTGACCCTGACCAGCAGCTAAGAGCCCAAACATCACTTTTTTGTTTGTATGTTTGTTTGCTTGTTTTGGGGGTTGTTTGTTGATTGGTTGGGTTTGTGTAAGGTTTGATTTTGTTGTTTTGTTTTGTTTGTTTATATTTTTTGAATACACAAAAGTACATTGATCAATTCTTCACTTTTTTGACCCAGAGGCATGACCAGCTGGACAGGATGCAGAGTGCATCCTTTCTGTTCAACAGTTTGTTGTGTTTGTACTTTAAAATCCCAGATAATTAGCTGGAGACTCTAATAATTAGCAAGGAAACTCTAATTTACACAAGATTGCTGAATAATTGTTACATTCATTTAAAATTAAATTGGAGCATTTTCTGTTTGGTCTTTCCTGATACTCTCTGGAAACAGTGGAGACCTGGCTGTTTGCTGAAGACAAGGACCTCTGAGACTGGTAAAACATGACCTTTGTGCTGCTGGGGCATGCTCTCTTGCCTCAACACACTGGTAGTGTCTGCACAGGAGGGAAGGGAGCTGGGGATGCAATATGGAAAGTTTTTGATCATGTAATTGACTTCCTCCTCCTCCCTCTGTGAGCTAAAACACCTGTGAAAGTGCCTTACCTCCTGCTAAAAATAAATAAGAGGAGCAGTCTCTAACACCCAATTATCTCAGGCTGAGAGAAACAGTTGTGATCAAGGTTTTAAAGCAGGCTTCAAACAGGCATCTGAAAATATGTCCAAACTGCAAGTGTCTGCAGATGTAGGGTTGAAGGGAATATGGATCACAGTCATTGACTCGAGAGGTGCCCGGGGTAATAAAAGAGGTGTTAGCAGATGGGAGATACAAAGGAGGGATGTGAGAAGAGCAGATCTTGTGAAGTAGCTGTTGATGGGAAAGGAGATGTGAGAAAGTGTTCTTGGATGGAGACATTCAAAGGAGTTGTCCAAGGCCACCGGCTTTTGAGCAGGAAAGCTGGCATGGCTGGCTGTGAGAGTGGGTTTGCTCTCTCTTGGGGAGGGAGAGAAGGAAACAGGATGGCTGAAAAGCTGTTTTGTGGGGGAAAAGTGGAATTCTCCAAATGCTTTTTTGTTTTCCTCAAACAATCCAAAACCTTTCTTGTAGCCTCTGTGCTGTGGTAAAGGCAGCCCAGCAGCGTGCCCAGCTGTAGCAGAGCCTGGCCCTTTGGGAAGCCCTGCTTGGTGGGATCACTATGTATCTGATCAGGAGAAGGCTGACAATGTCTCAGTGATAAAAGTGTTCATCTGATGGGCAATAAGCTACCCTGAGCAGAGCTGGCAGTCCTGAACTTCCATCTCCTCCCTTGCTGCCCTCCCTCACCATGCTACCCCCACGTGACTAATGCACCAAGGCAGAGTGGTTTGTTTTGTTAAAAACATCCCAGGCAGCTCTTGCTGTGCTGCAGCAGAAGTGTCTTCAGTGCATCCACACTGGGTGCTGAGATCTGAACCCAAAGCTGGGTCTTTCCTTGGCTGCTCTGCTCGTTGTTAAAATCTGAAGCACTCCAAGAGCTGAGGCTGAGGGGCCGAGATGGCCTTGGGTGTGCCAGGGCTTATTCCAGAGCATCCTGGAGGATCCTGTTCAGTCCATTGCAGGGACAGTGGCTGCTGGTGCTGCAGGGATATGCTCTGTTCTTGGCCAAAGCCATGTGCTCAGGCTTGGTGAGAGACATTCACTGCAGACACAGCTTTGAGAGGTACCACTGCACTCTTCTGCACACCCACTTCTGAACAGTCCTTTCCACAAAGTGCCCTGAAACCCTGATCCTGTCTGCCCCAGAAATCCTGCTGCTGTCTTAGTGCCGATTTGCACTGGTTTAAGCCTTCCTCAGATGACTTCCAGCTTCTTGAGGCTGAACAGGCCTCTCAAAGCTTGTTGTGTCCTGCTGTACCTGGTACATTGCTGGCTGCTGGAAGCAACCAGGGCAGCTCAAGTGCCTTTTAGTGACACTTGGTTTTCTTGCAAAGGAAATGACCTCTAACTCTTGCTCAGTAACAAAAACCCCTCCAGAACTCAAGGTGTTCACTGCAATTGCCAACACACTTCTGTCAAGCTGAGAAGCACTGCAGCATGGCCACGGTCCCTGCTGAGCTCAGAATTGTTGTTCCCCACTAACATTCATCATGACACCAAGCAAGGGCAGAGAGATACAAAGATGATGGCAGATGTTTTTTATCCAGAGCACCCAGCATTTCCTTTTCACAGAACCATAGAATCACTGAAGTTGGAAAAGTAGTCCTTCACCCCCTCTACTCTGCCTTGGTGAGGCCACATCTGCAATATTGTGTCCAGTTCTGGGGACCTCGGTTCCAGGACAGAGAACTGCTTGAGAGAGAGTCCAGTGCAGAGCCACAAGTATGATTTAAAGGGAGTGAAACATGAGGAAAGGCAGAGGGAGCTGGGGCTCTTTAGTTTGGAGAGGATGAGACTGAAGGGTGACCTCATTAATGTTTATAAATATGTAAAGGGTGAGTGCCAGGAGAGTGGAGCCAGGCTCTGCTCAGTGATGCCCAAGACAGGACAAGGGGCAGTGGGTGGAAGTTGACGCATAGGAAGTTCCATATAAATGTGAGGAAAAATTTCTTCATTATGAGGGTGGCAGAACACTGGAACAGGCTGCCCAGGGGGGTTGTGGGGTCTCCCTCCCTGGAGATGTTGAAGACCTGCCTGGATGCAATCCAGTGTGATCTGCTCTAGGCAATCCTGCTCTGGCAGGGGGGTTTGACTGGATGATCTTTCGAGGTCCCTTCCAGCCTCTGACGTTCTATGATTCTGTGAAAAGATCTCTAAGTTCAACCAACCATCAACCCAACACCACCATTCCCACTAAACCACATCCTGAAGAACCATGCCTACACATTTTTTTTGACACCTCCATGACAGGGACTCCACCAACACCTCCCTGAGCAGCCTGTTCCAATGCTTGTGTTGGATTCTGGATTGTGTAGAAGAGACCTGGGCAGGGAGCAGCGATCCTTGCAGAGGGCTCCGTGCCAGCAATCAGATTTAAGGGACCTGATGCAGAAAGAGGGTGAGGACACTGAGCTGATGTGCAGTCTAACCCAGCATGTCACAGGGAGAGGGGGGGTTTGCTGGTGCTTAATGAACTGTCCTTTAGGAGCGTGGTGTTTGCCTCTGGGAATGACACACTCACCCGGCTGAGCTGGGAGTGCTTCAAGTGAATTAGGCTGTGTGATTTCAGGTTGCCTCTGAGTCAAAGAAAGTTTTTGGAGGTTCATTCTTTATTTATTGATGTGTTTTCTTTTGCTTCAGAGAAAGAACAGGAAATTTCCTGTAAGATGAGGAGAAAAAAAAAAAAAATAGAAAAAGAAACCACTTTCCATCTTGCCTGCAAAAACTGCCTCAGGATTTTTATGAATTCCTTGTTGCAAATTACCAACAAAGTTAATTGGAAGACTGGACAAAAACCCAGATTATTTTTTTTTTTCTTTATGTGAATTCTTGCTTTTTCTCTGTGTAAGTGCACTCAGAGCCTGTGATATTGAATGTGTCCACGTGCAGAATAAAAATAGATTGCTTCTGGAAAGTTTTTGAAAAAAGAAAATAACAGCAGAATGCAACCCTGAGTTGCTCAGAATAATTCTGGCATTATGTCTTCTTGGCTTAAGGCTGACAGTGCCTCAGAGGTACAGAGAATGAAGCATCCCTCCTTTCTCTAATAGAGCAAATTGGAGTAACAAGCAAAGACCAGCCTTTGTTGTGCCCTTGCCCCCAGCTCCAGCTGGGACTGGAAGTCCCCAGTACTTCAGGATTCCCCCTTGCTAACTGAGGTGGCACTATCCAGGTGCTGGGGATGTGTCCCATGCTGGCACTGGGAAGCCCTGGCACCTTTCAGAGCCTGTTTGTGTCTTCATCTCCCCACAGCTATGTGGTGAATGTATTAAGAGCTCTGCTGGGACACCACTGGTTTGTCTTTTGGTCTGACTCTCGCAGTGGTGGAAGAGGCAATGATCCATGCTGAGAACAAACAGGAGGGAGCAGGTTTCAACATGCTTTACTGCAGGGGAATTAGGAAGGCATGGCAGCTATTATCACTCATTTAGGGGCACGGAGGCTGACTGGATGGAAGTAAGGCATGGAGGTGAAATCTGCTCCATTATTTTCAATAAGAGCTGTGCAGAGCATAAGCAGGTCGGTATCTTCCACATGATCAGCAAGACAGTCCTGGAATAACAACAGCTCTGGATGTGCACTCCTATAACAAAAGCCCCCACGTTTAACAAGTGCTTCCAGCTGCAGCAAGGCTGATGCCCACAAGCTGCTCAGACCACGGCTGGAGGCTGCAGATAGGGCATAAACTGGTGTTATTCCTCAGCTCTTTTCTTGGCCCAGCCCAAGGCTCGTGGAATTTATCTATTCCTTTGGCAAACAGCTTCCACATGGATAAACCGCAGAAAATATTACCCCTGACTCCTTCCTGCTGCCTGATTAAGGTTCTTAGGGTCAGGATTGTCTCTTAGTAGCCATGTCCTGTACCCACTGCTGTATGGTCTGGTCTCAGTCAAGCCCTTCCAGTGCTGTTTTTGCAACAATAAATTCAGTCATACGCAGGTTGGCTTGGGACTGGGTGGTACCATTATATCCCAGTCACATTCCTGAAAGGCAGCCAAGGTTCCCTGTCTGGTAAAAAAAAAGTATACAGCAGCAAGTTTTATGACTTACTGAGACTCTGGTGAAGGATGCAAGTGGAAAGTCTTTCTCAGGGCACGTTCGATTTCACGTGAGTGCATGGCATTTTCAAATCAAAAGGTCATCCATTTTTCTTATCTCTGGAAAGTGTATTGGGTGTGTTTTCTAGCACGAGGGACTCTCTATCTCATCTGCTGCTGTCAACATCACTGGCTGGGCTGACAGCTCACTGACTTGGATCTTCAGTTCAGCAACCAGACCCTGCTAATGTGCCCAGCTTGCCCTGAGGTGCTCCTTGCTGCCTCCGCAGAGATGATGCTGGTGACAGGGCCTAGATGGAAGCCTGGCACCCCCATGGGAGAATGCATTTGGAGGGCAAGGGAGAAGAGAAGAAGGAGACATGGGGGTGGAAGGGGGGGCAGAGTGTAGATACCACAGTCCAGCAGCTGCAGGATTAATGCTCAGCTGCTTTTGTTTTGCATGAAATACCCAAGAGATGAGGATTGAGAGGAACCAAGCAGTGACTGTAGAGTGAGTAGCACTGGCACAGCTATGTCAGTTGTGCCCATGTTTTTTTGACTGAGCATGACCAGATCTGTCAGCCAGGTGCCAGTGAAGGGGAAGAAACGTGGTTCTGGTTCTGCCCTTTGAGATGCTGCCCTGAGTCCTGCACTGATGTATGTGGGGAGAGGAGGCTGGAGTGTTGGCACCACAGTGGGACCCAGTGGGACTGGCACAGCTGCTGGCACAAGTGACTTCAGAGAGCCTGAGGACACGGCTGTCCAATAGCCAAAAGCCTCATGGCAGAAGTAAATCAACTTAGCTTCTTCACAGTCTTGGGGAGAGCAGATTCCACCTGCCTTTGCCCTCCTTAGGGCTGCAGATCTGAGTAGAGCTGCCTGAGGCAGTGCTGGGCACCATCACCCTCTCACTCTACTCTCCTCACTAATTGTTGTTTGGTTAAACAAAACTTTATAGTACAGTCTTCCATTAAAAAAAAAAAAAAAAAGCTGACTTCCTCTGGTCTTTGGCTGCTGGGGAAGGAGAAATAGAAGTACCCAACTTATCTTTTCTCTGCCATCCACTAGACTGGACAGCTGGTGCTGCATGTGCTCTCAGGAAGGGAAAGGGTCCAACTTCTCTGATCACACATAGCACTAATATGTCCTCATATGGATCTTCTCCTTTGCCTCTTGGCTTATGTTTCTGGGACAGCTTGATCTGAACTGGACATACCACATTAGCTGAGTTGCCATGTTTGGCATTAGCACAGTTCACAGTATCACAGTATAAGCAAGGTTGGGAGAGACCTCAAAGATCATCAAGTCCAACCCATTACCACAGACCTCAAGACTAGACCATGGCACCAAGTGCCACGTCCAAACGTGCCTTGAACACCTCCAGGGATGGTGACTCCACCACCTCCCAGGGCAGCCCATTCCAGTGGGGAATGACTCTCTCAGTGAAGAACTTTCTCCTCACCTCCAGCCTAAACTTCCCCTGGCACAGCTTGAGACTGTGTCCTCTTGTTCTGGTGCTGGTTGCCTGAGAGAAGAAAGCAACCTCCTGCTGGCCACAACCACCCTTCAGGTAGTTGTAGACAGCAATAAGGTCTCCCCTGAGCCTCCTCTTCACCAGGCTAAACAATCCCAGCTCCCTCAGCCTCTCCTCATAGGGCTTGTGCTCGAGGCCTCTCACCAGCCTCGTTGCCCTTCTCTGGACACGCTCAAGCACCTCAATGTCCTTCTTAAATTGAGGGGCCCAGAACTGGACACAGTACTCAAGGTGTGGCCTAACCAGTGCAGAGTACAGGGGGAGAATGACCTCCCTGCTCCTGCTGGCCACACTATTCCTGATGCAGGCCAGGATGCCATTGGCCTTCTTGGCCACCTGGGCACACTGCTGGCTCATGTTTAGGCGGGTGTCAATCAGCACCCCCAGATCCCTTTCTGTTTGGCTGCTCTCCAGCCACTCCGACCCCAGCCTGTAGCTCTGCATGGGGTTGTTGTGGCCAAAGTGCAGCCCCCAGCACTTGGATTTGTTGAAAGCCATCCCATTGGACTCTGCCCATCTGTCCAGGCACTCAAGGTCCCGCTGCAGAGCCCTTCTGCCCTCCAACCCACCAACATCTGCCCCCAGCTTGGTGTCATCTGCAAACTTGCTGGTGACTGTCTCGATGCAGTTGGGGTTTGGTATAATTTTAGCCAGGCCTTGATCATCTGTATGCTGATTACTGGTATTCACCTCCCTTCTACCCAAACAAAGTGCAAGAGTCCTGTAATCCTTTCCTCTCAGCACATTAGTGTAAAGCCTCATGAATCTCTATTAAATTTGAGAGAGAAGGTGAAGACAGTTTGCAGCTGCCTTGTTGATTTTATATTTCCTCTCATTGTAGTGCCTTGCCGTGAAGCTGAGGATTAAATGGCTAATAAGGCATCTGCTCCAAGCAGGAGTCTCAAGATTGTGACAAAAACAGCTTACATCAGAGTTTGGGTTATTGGCTTTTCTTGCCATTATATAATCATGTTATTAAAATCTTTAGAGATACCTGATTAGAGGTAGTGACTGTCAAAGCCAGCTTAGCTGGCAGAGCATATGAGCAGGCAGCAGCCAGCACGTTGGAGGTATCTCCACAGCTTGGCTGGGTGCTGTAGCTCTGCCTGCAAGGTGGCTTGGGGCTGGGCAGCACCTGCAGGCAGAGGACTGCAGAGGTGCAGATGCCCAGCTGGCTGCTGCTCTCTGCATTCCATGTGACTGAGGAGATGAAATCCTTGAGGAAATGGACACTAAAAGAAACGTGAGAGCACTCCATTTGAGGGTGACACCTGGAAAAGGCACTGAAACACCTCCTGGCAGCCTGAGCAGCTCCCAGAGGAGCTCCCTCTGGAAGCAGGAGGGAGGCAATGGCTGGGCCAAGGTCAGACTCCCACACACCAATGAGGTAGCCATGGGCCTGAGAAGTGACAGCAGTCCTCAGGCACACGACATGCTTCAGTAGGAGCTTCTGGCAAAGATGTCTGCACACACGTGAGCCTGTCTGCCCATGAGAAGCATGAGGCTCAGTGAGCTGAGCTAAGGGCAGAGATACTCCATAAAAAAGAGGATAATGGGATTGTTCCAAGCCCCGAGTGCCTCGGCTGTGCATGGAGACATCAGCAGGAGCAGGCTGGGGCTGTCCGAGAAGGAAACAGCAACAAGTTTCTCAAAGAACAGAAGATGGACTGTCTTATTTTGACTTGAGTGCAGATAATTGATGCTGTTTTCCTCAATCATTTACCCAAAAAAATTATATATATAGTGCCAGACCCGTCATTTTCACATTAATCTGAAGTCCAAGTTCACACTAATTCAATTAATTCAAGCTATAGCTTGATGGAATGGATCTTATCTCTTGCGACTCTGGCCCTCGTTGCTGTGATTAGCAATACCTTGAAGATAAATTGTTTTTGCAGATGCTCTGGGCATTGCTTCTGTTGTTTCCAGTTAGAAAGCGTTGCTTATTTCAGGGGCCACACAGTCACTGTGGCTGCTGCCGTGATGTGCCCAGGAGGGGAAAAAAAAAAAAAAAAAAGCAAGCAAATATTTTTCTTATTAATGAAATGCCATCCATTTTCATTAAAATAGCTCTGCCCCACTTTGTTAAGGCATTTTAGTTTGGTTTTTTTTTTTTTATTTCTTAATGGGAATTTGCTGCAGGCTGATACCACGCAGTTTGCAAGAGGAGGTGTAGGTACTAATGCACTGAACTGCCATTACAGGCAGAACGGAGCTCGGCTCATCGCTTCCAGAAATGAGGCCACTTTGGCTTTCCGAGTTAAAAACAAATGTTGGCAGCAAAGTAGTGATCACCCCATGTGTGACACAGAGTCCTGCTTCCATTCTGTTTGGTTGAGAGCTTTGGACAAAACCCTTGTCTCCTTGAGACTTCTGAACTTGGGTGTACCCCCTGGTGTCCAGCTTTCTGCCTGGGTACAGAGATGCTGCTGCGCTGCTGCAGAGGGCATGCAAACCAAAGTACTTCACGGTCGTTCTGGTGATTAAACCTTCATTAGAGTTCACCTTTACCATCTTCGGCCCCTAAATTTTTCATTGCAGTGCTAATTAACTTTTAAATGAAGACTGATCTTTAATAAGCAACCCTGTTTGCTGGGCCTTTGGCTGCACTGAAATAAAACTGAAGCGGATGGATCTTTTTATTCTTTCCTTTCCCACCTCCTCAGGCTTAACAGGCAGCCTCACCTCAAGTGTAATGTCACCAATTTCAGGGATTAATTAGACCCACATTTTGTAGTAAAGTTGAAATATCATCTAAAAAACTCTGCAAGAGATTTTCTGCTCAGTCCTGAGCCTCTAGCACTGCGTAAATGAGAAAGACACAGGTTTGTACCAGCAAAGACAATTTTGACAGTTCCTGATGGATTGGTGTGATTTGGCACTTTATTCTTTTCTCTTTTTTTTTTCCCCCAGTAGATGAAATTCACTGTCAGAATTGGAATTTGCTGTGTTAGAAATCATTCCAATGCATAACTGTAGCTCCTGCTTTTGAATTTCTCACATAAACACTAGGAGGAGAAGGCTGGTGGGGATGCGTTTTAGGCAGACTTGCCTGCTTTCTGGGTCCTGCAGCAGGGGTCAAACCCTCCTGCTCCACAGCTTTCTACTCCTCCTGTTCCTCTCCAATTGCTACAACAGAAGCCTCCAGACTGATTGAAGTGCTGTCCAGCCTTGGGTGGATTATGCAGGTGTATTTTACTCCTATAAAACTCTCAGGATGGAAAGAACAGACCTCTTGTCCTCTCTCGGCTATTCAAACATTCTTATCTCTGCTTTCTTTATGCCAGAACTTCTCCTCTAGGCTTTTTTTTCCCCTCTCTTCTTTGAAAATGAGAGCTACAAAAGCTTGTAGGACCATTTCCAGCTCACTTCAGAGAGTGGCCTTCCTGTTTGCTTTGCCAAGCAACATAGACATTGTGACCAGGCCGAGATCTTCTGAATGTAGGACTGATCCTGCCTTCACCTTCACATGAGGTGGTCCTGCTACAAACTGACCTTCGGCTGGTGTTTATGCAAATTAACTTTTGCATAGCTAATTGCTGCTTGTTGATACTAACCTGACTGAAACAAGTCAGTGCTTATTTAAATCCATTTGCTTAAAAATGCAATGTGTTCACTTGACCTCGAGCTACACAAAAGCCTAACTTAAAAGAAAAGGATGTAATGTTAAAACAAAGAAAAACCAACAAAAAAACCCAACCAAACATAAGAGTCTCTGAGTATCTGTTGGCTTGGCTCACATTTTTCAAAGAGGCTACAGAATGTTTTCTCAGTGCTCTGGATGTTGTGCTGTGCATCTGCTTCTGCTGGTTTCTTACTCTGGCTCTCCCAGTTTTACCCCTGTGAACATGTACCCATGTTTCTCATGCTGCTCTTAACTCCATGAGGTTCTCTGGCTGTTCTCAGTCAAAAGTCTTTGTGCCACAGCTGTGTTTCCTGAAGCAGAGGCACATCCCAAGTCCAAGATGGATAGTCACTTCACTTCCATTCAAAACAGCTAATTCTGCCTTCAACAAGATTGGTCTGCACCCCTTGCCCTTTCCTCCCATCACGTTACTGCTAAGCACCTTCTACATCTCGTTCCTTTTGGTTTTAACATGCTCAGATTAACAATGACCACGTTCAGTGAGAGGGAAAGAATACATATATTCCACTTGACTTTGCTAGTGCTGTTCAGGTCAATGGGAAGAAATTTTTCCAGTGATAAAGGAAAAGGCCATTTAAAAATAAAGCTGTGACAGGCCATGCTAGCAGCACATGAACTGAAAGGATGAGTTGATTCTGGGAGTGTTGACTCCCCTCTCAGAATACTTTCCCATCTGCTTCTAGTCACAGCAGGTACATGCTTGGCCCCAGCAATTCTCAAAGAGCAGGGTGTTGTTGGTCACCAAGATGAAGAGCAATGGAGAAGCTGATGGCTACCTGTGCTCTAAAGCTCAGGAGAATCCAGTTTCCAGGTCTGACACTGAACCCTGGGTTGATACCTCATTTTGGGCTAGGGTTGTCCAGGTGAGACAAAATGTTCCCACTGGCAATAGGGGCAATGCCACTGTCACTCTCTAGCACCAGAATGGGGATCAACCATCTTCCCCTGTGTTCACAGGGCACTGCAGCCTGCAAGAGGCTGAGCTGTTGGGATTTGAAGGTTGAACTCAATGGAGGTCTTCTCTAACTGAAAAAATTCTATGATCCTATGAGTTTCTGATCTCTAGTCCAGTATCTGGCCCCACACATGAGGCACCTTGGAAAAGGCTGAGATCTGCATAGCCCCTGTGTGGGGGACACAATGCTACTGTCAGCAGGGAGTTGGGATATTTGCTGATGTCCTCTACCCAATGAAGGGTTGCTCCCATCCTGATGAGCCTCCAGCAGTGAGGCCATGATGGTCAATCTGAGCACAATGAAGGACGTTTTTAGTGGGGCATCAGTGGGATACTGTGTAGAAGGTGAGGAGCAGAGTACCAATGTGATGTGCCTGACACTCTTGCAGTCCATGGCTCATGAGCTTTCCTGAAACCACTTGTAGTGGTTCTGGATGCCACCCACACAATGATTCACCCAGACTAAACTCAGCCAGCTGGAAGTTAAGAAATGAAGCTTTATATATTTACAGCTTAGCACAATATACAGGCATATATATATATATATATATACATAAACACATTACAGATATTTACAACTATATAGCAGTAATATACAAGTTAGAAGTAATACAGAAATTCAAGACCCCTCCCAGCAGTCAGAGTGCCCAGGAAGGGCTCCCAACCATCCTTTCACTTTCTTTCCACCCCCTCCCTTATCTCAGAATCTCTCTTATGTGCAAGGTGAACTGGAAAGGTCAGCAAGGGGTATTAGAAGCAGAACGATTAGTTGAGAAATGTGCAGGGTCAGGCAGAAAAGTTAATATGGCAAAAACCAGGCAGAGACTGTCTTATCTTTGTTTGTGTCCATGTTTTCATATGTCTCAGCAGAACGAATGGGCAATATAGACATCATCTTATTTTCTTTTCACAGCCAATAATCTAATTTCTCTCATTAAAATAGCCTGATTAGCCTCAAACCAGCACATCACTGTCCTGTGTGGGACTTTGCTCTGCAATGCCCGAGGCATGGTCCTTGCAGAATGAACCATCACTAGACACTTGAACATGCTCCAGCTGGATTTGGGTTGGATACAGAGCTGGGAAGCCTAGATTTGCTGTCTGGACTCTCCCAGCATCCTGGAACCTCTCAGGTGCCTATCAGCCACCTCCTGCCCAAGTCTGGAAACTGGCCATAGTGTCTGTCCCTCAGGATGGGCAGGTGAGCATCCTGAGGAAAGGGAAGCGGGGTGGTATCCATGCAGTGAAAACTCTGGATGCTTGCAAAGGAGACTCACAAGTGTTGACATTTAACTTCCTGCCTGCTTTGCAGTCAGGGAAATGCAGTCTCAAAACACCGGAGCTGTACAAGGCTGACATTTTCAAGAGCTCTGGACACTTCTTGCTCAAATTATCTCTGGCCATGAACACTGTGCTGAACACTGTGCTGAACACTCCCAGTGTGCATCCTTTGGGAAACCCCAAAGTTTGCATTAGCATCATTGACTATGCAGATGGGAAAGGTGCACAAAGCCTGTGCTCAGCAGGCAGGAGAACTGGGACAGCCTGGCCAGGGTGGCCACTTCTCTCAGTCATCAGCCCAACAGCTTCCCACAGTCCTACCAGTGCCAACAGCCAGACCCCAGCCCTGCCACTAGCCCGAGGACACTGAGGACAGCAGTGGGGAGAACAGATATTGACATCTTCTCCAGCAGAACTGCACCACAAGTGCCACGAACCCATCAACAGCAATTGTCACAGGTGCATTTAACCTTCACATTACACAAGTGACCAGCACCAACCCTGCTCCTGCAGTGCAGGCAGGAGTTTTCCTCTGACTTCAAGCATCACCTGAGTATTTTCAGAGAAGATCACAGCAGCCTGGTCTGTGTATACATGTGTACATGTGTAACCCCTGTGGGAGCATCAGGACCCTGAGAAGGGATGAGAACACATATGGGTGGCAGCAGTCCTTTCTGCACCAATTTTCCCATTGCTTTTTCAAGTACTCCAAGTTTAAACAAAGTTTCTCAGGGATTTCTCCTGGAGCTCCACTGTTTCTCCATCGCTATGGCATCGTTTCAAGTACTTTCATCTGCAGGAAGCCCCAAGGCAGTTGGTTTTACTGAGCAGATTTCTCACCTTACCATTTACTCTCATGGTTCATTTTCTTCAGCTGGTTTTATGCATTTCAGCTCAAAACACAAAATTTAACTAAACCTGTCGGTGCCAAGATCAGTCTCAGCAGGTTCACCCCAGCCTGAGACTCTCACTGGGGATGATTTCCTCAGGAAAGAGCTGTTCCCAGTCCCACATGGGCTGCAAAAGCAGGGCTGAGCTGTCCCTGGACACATTTCCTAACTCAGAATCACAGAACCATAGAATGATTTGGGTTGGAAGGGACCTCCAAAGGTCATCTAGTCCAACCCTCTCTGCAGTGGGCAGGGACATCCTCCACTAGATCAAGTTGCTATACCAAGTCCAAGAAGCATTCTGGCACATTGCAAAGGTATTTCCTAATATTGCTAAAATAGAGCAGAATACATGGCAGGGAAAAATATTTCTTCCATGGTCTATTGCCAGACTACAAGAGATATAAATTAAAAAGTTTATGTTGTACCTCATAAAATGACTAGGGTTGGAAGGGACCTCAGAGATCATCTACTCCAACCTCCCCACCATGGGCAGGGACACCTCTCAAATAGACTTTGCTGCTCAAAGCCTCATCCAGCCTGGCCTTAAACACCCCTAGGGAGGAAACCTTCCCAACCTCACTGGGCAACCCACTCCAGAGCCCCCAGCTTCCGATGGTGTACCATGTGGCAGTTGATACAGTTTTTAGCATTGGGATATTGTCCTGGGTTAATTCAGTCCCAACCCCTCACCCCAGACAGGAGGGAAAGTAACACCAAAAAAAATGGATGGAGATAGGGAATATAATGAGATAATGCAATGCACAATTACCTTAACCTGCTTGCAGGGAAGCACAGCAAAACACAGAAGCAACAGCAGAAGCCAGTGACCTCTCCCCACCCCCTGACCCATGGCCAGCCCAGCAAAATGGCCAACACCCCAAACCCAGAAACCAGAAGCAGCAGCTGGAAGAGGAAACCTCTTACGTTACAACCTGAGCTTTGAGCCCCATAATAGTTCACTTTACTTTCTCCATCCATAAAACACAAAGCCCATGCCTGACCCTTCCACCCACCACACACTCCTGAGGTCTATGCAGAGAGGACGTGGCCCAAAAATGGTCAGGTTTTGGCCCCACGTGCCCAAGGTATGCTGCTAAGCATGAGGCCAGCAGAGACCTTGCTCATATTTTTTAAGCAGTAGAGCCATATATTTTTGGCAGAAAATTCCAACTGGTTTAAAGCCTTTTTTTTTTTTTTTTTTTAAATTTATTTTTTAAATTAACAGCTCAAAGGATGTTAAAAAGCAGAGGGAAAGAAATTGGTGCCTTTTCACAGCTATATAAAATCTTCAGCAATTTTGTCTGAACACAGTACCAGTCTCCTAACGCTCTGCAGGTGAGGACCTGTGCCCCAGTAAGATCTTTCTTAAGCTACATTTGTGGTTTGCATAGCTGGAGAATAAATTTGTAAAGTCTGGGATATCTAATTGCTTAACAAGGAGGAGCTGGGGCTGGGAGGGAGCTCAGGAAGTGTGAATAGGTCCAGCTGCTCAGGAGGAGAGGGAAAAGCTGTGGAGAGATCACAATAAAGGCTCACAGCAAGTGGGATGACTGCTGTTCTTACAGCATCTCTATCTTGACTGGCTGGATCTTGCCCAAGAGGAGAGGGAAGGCATGGAGGAAACATTGCTTGGAGTTGTAGGAGAGTGTCTGAGGGATGTGGTATAGGTAAAGCTGAAGATGTGTGCTGTGTATTTCTGCAGGTGCAGCAAGCTTGAGGGTTGAGGTGAGAGCAAGGTGGAAAAGGTTAACAGTGACCTGGAAGTTCAGTTAGCAAAGGGACCAGAAAGTGGAGTGGCTCTGCTATTTGAGGGTGGACCTTTTTCTTTTTATTTTCTGGAAATGTGGAGCCTTTCTTTAAAGGAAATCACTAATGTTTAATAATGTTTAAAACAGCTTTGTTTTTATGAAGGAAGCTCTTCAAGCACCTAACTCTTTCAAAGAATATAAAATTATTGGTTTCTTAGCACTTCACCTACTTTTTCTCTCTGAACTGGTTTTCAGTGATGTGTTTCTTGTTGTATGTTATCACTTGGTTCTTTCTGGGCTTTGGTTCACCGGATGCTGTAGTGGTGGCAGAACTGGACCGTGTTCCTTCCTTTGAGCTTTCCAGGAAGGAGCCTCCTTCCTCTCTTGGGCATTCAGGGTGCTTAGAATGATAGGTATTCTGCTTGGGAAGTGGGCAGAAGTCTGGCCCAGGCTGGGATAACTGGACCACAGCTCTGCCCAAGCCCAGGGACACTTGGGTGCTGAGAAGCTGCAGAAACCTCTATGTTTTACCACCATCTCCTTGATCAGTTCTGATAAGCTAGAAAAATCTTACCGAAACAGCTTTAACTTCTGCCAGTGGATGCCCTGGGTGCTACTGGTGTGGGGTCACCCCAGGCTGTGTAACTCATTTACTTCCTTCAGCTGCTTTGGAATGGCAAGTGCTGTGTCCTGTGTACCAGCCTGGAGTAATTCCCATTCCTGTGACTGCCTTAGGGTGATAAAGCTCTTGCAGGCTGCTGGGAAATGCTGTGGAGTCAGGCTGGGTTGAGTGCTGGTGGCTTTGGGAGAGCCAGACTGGAAGCTCTGGAGCAGAGTAGGAAGACTCTTCAGGCTATTCCCTGAGCAGAGCTGAACAGGGAGGCTGTTGCTGTGTCTGTGCAATTCATGTGTATAAATCTAGTACAGGCTCTGTTTTCTTCCTCTTGGTTACTGCCGTCAATAAAAGGCAATTGCTCTGCTGCTTTAAAAAGAATTTCTAGCTCCCGTGGCAAAGTTTTTCTGTCCCCTTCATTGTGGCTTTAAAGGTGATGGGGACTGTGAGGAAAAGCCTTGAAGGGGGCAGTGGGAACAGGGAAAAAAACAACAGCAGTGAAGGTTGGCAATTCTTAGTGTAAAGCAGAGTTGAGCCTGTCCTGGAGTGGGGAGTGGATTGTGCCCCTGGCTGAATACTCTGGCTGGGGTGGAGATGAGGAGACCCATGTGGAGCAGTGCCCTGATACATCTTTAAGTGGCTTTCTGTAGGAGATGGTGAAAGGTGCTGTAAATCTGTGGTGTTGTAAGTCTCCTGATCCTCATAAAGGGCATAAGGCTGACTTGGAGCATCGCTTACTAAGTTTAAACACTGACAAGAGGGTCTGCAGCAAGCTGGTTCAGAGAGCTTCTCCTTTTTATGGCTTGTACACTTGTACAAGTGTTGGATCTGCATCTCCCTCTGCTCCTGGCTGCTCCCTCGAAGGAGAATCTGATTTTCCTCTGGCTCCATCTCTTCCAGAACGACAGCCTCCAACCTGGGCACGTCCACAGCAATGAGAAAAAGCCCTCCTGTGTTCAACCTCTCCTCTGCCGCTCCTGCATTTCCAACAGCATCTGTCCATGCTGTCACTGTTTCTCTGGGAAGCTGCCACCTCCAAATTTCTGTCTCTTGCTTCCCACCCACCCAGATTATTTTTTGTTTGTTTTGTTTTTTATGGAGTCCAACTACAGCCAAAGAAGCCTACCCATCTGGGTCTGTTGTGCGTGCCTGCCCTCCCCCTGCCTTGCTACAATGGCTTCAGAAGAGATGACTTCTTGTGCTGCATGGCAATTTGGTGCTGGGACTAACGATGACTAACTAGGCTGCAACTGAGGTATTCTCCATCCCCAATGCACAGGAGCTGTGGAGTGCTCTCAGGAGCATCACCTGATGAACTTCAGCCCTTTGGCATCTGGGAAGGCACAAAACCTTTTCTCAAAACGCTTTTGGTTGCCTGGCTATGAACCAGCCCTGATTCTGTTGCTGGGTCAGGCTGTCCCTTCTTCCTCTGCAATGCTTCCCGTCCTGCCTTCTGGCCACACCTTGGGCGTGTACTGGCTAATGGCACAACATAATCCTGTGGTGTGAGGGTGTCTCTGCTTGTGGTTACTCAGTGCAAGCCCTTTCCAAATGCTTCACTTGCTGTCTAGTTGGGAACAAGGCTATTATGACAGAGCCAGGGGCCTGGCAGCTCATGTGCTCAGGTGGGCACTAGGAAACCTGTAGATCAGCTGGCCCAGTATGTCTGGACACCCCATATTTGCTTGTGAGTGATTTAAGAAGAAGGGGGAAATGACTGTCAGTGGCTAATAATGGGTCAAACTGTGGGGGTTGGGCATTAGAGATTTCAATTTACCAGCACAGCACTGCCAAAGGAGGCCAGCTCCAGCTCCCAGTATGGGGCTAATGGCTCTGACTGGTGCGCAGAGCTGCAGTGCTCCCTGCATTTAGCAGCAATTTCAAAGCACGGTTTCTCTATAGCATCCTCAGGGCTCCAGCCAGCCTTCTGCTTGTTATTGTGATACACAATGGAAATATTCTTGCTTTCTAGTTGGCTGCAGTCAGCCATTTGTGTTTATGGCCCATTTGGGAGGGTGGATGTCTTCTCCCTGCTCTCCTCTTTAACCTCCTTTCAATCTCTTTGCTGATAGCACATTCAGCACCTCTTTCCACTACCCACAGGCAATTGCTGCTGAAGTTATGTATCTCTTACTACAACCTTTTTGAAATAAATGATTCTATTTTAACTGTTAAATCTTTGTATCTGTCCTTTAAGCATCAGAATGAGGGAAAGGCACTTTGTTTTTTGAGATTATTTAAAAGCAGGGGTAACACAAGTTATCATGATTTCTCTGGTTATTGTGGACAGTGGGTTGTCTGGGTTGGGTTTTTTTGCTGTTTTCTACAAATAAAGACACTTTGTCAAATTCCCAATTGATATGATGCTGTTCCTCTCTCCCTCTAAGGGACTCAGTGCCAAAAGGGTCTTTCCTATCTTTCAAGTCTCTATTCTTGAACCAAATATCAGAGCAAAACAGATAGGCAGGACGTGGCTAAGTTTAAAATTAGTTTTGTATGTTCTGAAATACTTCTCCTTAGGCATGTCTTTGGAGCAAGAGGTGTGATGATGTGATGAATTGCAAATCAGACCTCTACAGGCCTCTTATTTTCCAGATAGAGGGTATTTTGAAAGCTAAGCAAATTATTTTTATATATATATATATATATATATGAAAAGCTTGTCAGAGATACAATAGATTCCCCACATCTAGTATCTGTGTGCAGAGCAGAGGATGTGAATGGTAGATGTCAGGAGAGCAGCTTATTTGGTTAACCCTGCCCAAAGTACCAAAGATATCCCTGATCCCACAAGAGATATAGAAAGATCAGTGGTACTTCAGGGGAACCAACAAATACTGATTTGAATTAGTTATATTCTGATTTCTATTTCTGGGATGTTTTCCCTTTTTCTGAAGTGAAGCAGACCATTGCTTAGGTTTGGCTGGTGGTTTTGGTGAAGCATGTGTCTTTTGGGAGCCACTTGAGGCTCAGAGAGAGGGGGTGCTTAGGGATTGGAAGAGACCTCCATAGATCATTGAGTCCAACCCCAATGTTGTAGAATCATAGAATGGGTTAGGTTGGAAGGGATCTTGAAGGCCATCTAGTTCCAACCCCTCACCATAGGCAGGGACACCTCCCACTAGAATGTGTCCTTGGCCATGGTATTGTGTATCATAGAATGGTGAGGCTGGAAGGAGACCTCAAGGATCATCTAGTTCCAACCCCCTGCCATAGGCAGGGACACCTCCCACTAGCACAGGTCACTCAAGGCCTCGTCCAACCTGGCCTTGAACACCTCCAGGGAGGGAGCAGCCACAACCTCCCTGGGCAACCTGCTCCAGTGCTTCACCACCCTCACTGTAAAGAACTTCCTCCTAACATCCAGTCTAAATCTTCCCTCTTCCAGTTTAAACCCATTGCCCCTTGTCCTGTCATTGCAAGACCTTGTCAATAGTCCCTCCCCAGCCTTCCTGTAGGCCCCCTTCAGATTTGTTTTTGTTTTTAGGGTCTTGTCAGATGGGTGAGTGGGGTTTGTGGTTGTTATTTTTGATGGCTGGTTTGACTTTTGTTTGCTTTGGTTTTGAGGTGTGTTTAGTGGGGGTAGGGGGTGTTCGTGGGTTCTTTAATCCTCTCTATTTGTCCTTTCTGGTGCACCCATCTCTACCTGTCCTTTACCTGTAGCTGCCCTGTCTGCAAGAGACACAAGAGGACTCCCGGATGGTGACTCCTGCTGCTATGCAGGCTCATGTCAGGGTTGGCTCACCTCAAATACCCTGCCCCATTACACTGAGTAGGTCCCCTCCAGGGGCAAAGCTGGGAATGTCTCTCCACCAGCGCCACCAGTCCAGTGCCTGCTGCCCTCTGAGCATCGCTCCAGGAGGGACAAGACAAAAGCCTTGTTGCAGTCATTGTCTGAGTCTACAAAGTGCTGCTGACTGAAGGAGCCACGGAGCACGTAAACTCCTGTGCTGAACAGGCATTCTGGTACAAATTAAATTACAAGTAGTAATAAGCCTAATTGCATCAGACAGCAATTAGTATGGCTTTACTGTCAGGAGACAGCTGACTCGTGCTGGGCAGGGGAAAGCTGCTTCTGTCCCCTGGGAGGGGGCTTGTGTGCACTGAGAGCTCCCGGGGGTTGGCCCTGGTAGGATGGGGAGGCATTTGGGACAATGTGAGTCGCTGTGAGGCAGGAGGTGACTGTTTAAGGTGCTATGATGCAGCACACCCAGCTCAGAGCCCCCACACCTGTGTGCATGCAAGCTTCTGCCGGCTGCCACACAGGGGATGCAGATAGCTGGAGCATGCTCAGCCACTGGTGTGGATCAGGGCCAGGGTATTTCTTGGAAGCAAGTGGATCTGAGACCCCAGATCTTGAATGCAGCACCCTAAATTCTTTCCACAGGCACAGTATCACATTAACTAAACTCATCTTTTGTCCTTTTTCTTCCTCAAGAAACCTCTGAGAAACATGCTGATCTGGGTGATGAGGAGCTGCTGGCTGTGCCCAATCTCACACAACATTTCCACATCAAAGTGGCACCTGCTCATCCACCGTTTTCATCCTGCTCCCAAGCAGTGTAGCTGCCCATGCTCAGGACACAACAGGGACAATAATGAGTGGAGTGGGACAGTTCTGATCCTCCTGTCCACTGACAGCTGTCTTCTGAGAGCTCAATGAAAAGAGTTCAAGTCTGAATCATTCAGCTCTGAGGCTTTAGAAACCCCAAACTCAATTGACTGAGGATTTGCAAGAGCTAGACCCTAGCCTCCTCATTCAAGCTTTAATAATGCAGGGAATTAGTGGTAAGGTATTAGACAATTTAAAAATAATAAAACATTCCTGTAGTGAAGCTTAAAAGAAAAGTCATTTGATTGTACTTTGATTAAGCACAGAGAGAGGTTGTGTATAAAACATCCCTTTGGACACCTTGCTGCTATAACCACAGTAATAAAAGTTTGGTTTATGTAACAGCTTGCAATCTATGTAATGCACTTTAGTCTGCAGTGTGGACATACAGCTGAGCTGTGCTGTGATTGCCAGGAGCTGTGGTAATCTGTTATTCTGAGGACACAAGGGGTAAATAAGAGCTTTTCTGTAAAGTGGGGAGTCTTTTCAGTAAGACCTTTAATAGAGCAGTGAGATCTTTTGCTGTATATACCTGGGCATCATTGCAAACAGGAAGATTTACTGGTAGCTTCAAGCCAGAAGGTTCATAAGCAATTTATTTCCCCAGCACTGTGCTACTGCATTTGTTTGTTCTTGAAAAAGCCCTGAAAGGTTTTCTTTTCTTTTCTTTTTTCTTTTTTTTTTTTTTTTTTTTTTTTTTTTGTTTG
>WBNM01007321.1:1602-40191 GCA_013399055.1 Ramphastos sulfuratus
TCCATCCAGAGGGACCTGTACAGGCTGCAGAGGTGTGCCCAGGCCAACCTCATGACATTCAACAAGGCCAAGTGTAAGGTCCTGCAGCTGAGTAGGCACAATTGCAAGCACAACTCCAGGCTGGGTGGGGAATGGGTGAGAGCAGCCCTGAGGAACAGGACCTGGGGGTCTGGCGTGAGGAAAAGCTCAACATGAGCCTGCAGTGTGAGTGCAGCCCAGACAGCAACCGAGTGCTGGGCTGCAGCAAGAGCAGCATGGGCAGCAGGGCAAGGGAAGAGATTCTACCCCTTTGCTCTGCTCGCCTGAGACCCCATCTGGAGTCCTGTGTGCAGTTCTGGAGCCCCCGGCACAGGAAGGACATGGAACCATTTGAGCTGGTCCAGAGGGGCCCACGAAGATGCTCAGAGGGCTGCAGCAGCTCTACTCTGAGGACAGGCTGAAAGAGTTGGGGCTCTGCAACCTGGAGAAGAGAAGGCTTTGAGGAGACCTTCTAGTAGCCTTCCAGTATCTGAAGGGGGCTACAGGAAGGCTGGGGAGGGACTATTGACAAGTCCCTATTGACTATTGACAAGTCCTGTTGCAATGACAGGACAAGGGGCAATGGGGATAAACTGGCAGAGGGGAGATTGAAAGTGGATGTTAGGAAGAAGTTCTTTGCAGTGAGGGTGGTGAGACACTGGCACAGGTTGCTCAGGGAGGTTGTGGCTGCTCCCTCCCAGGAGGTGTTCAAGGCCAGGTTGGAGGAGGCCTTGAGTGACCTGTACTAGTGGGAGGTGTCCCTGCCTATGTCAGGGGGTTGGAACTAGATGATCTTTGAGGTCCCTTACAACCTAAACCATTCTATGATTCTATGATTCTAAAGAATCCAAATGCTGAAGAATTGATCATATTGATATTTAGCCATGATTTATCTTTCTTACTGACAAAAAAATGATTGGAATTTTAAATATTAATTTCTCTTGGATTCCCATCATCATGGCTTTTATTATTTTCTCTTTCTACTGAGCCTCCAGTCTCACAAATTCAAAATGAATCCTGAACCGATGTAGCAGCAGCAAGTTTTGTGGGTTTGTTTTACAGTCAGGTCAAAGCTCTAAAAGCTCTCTAGGAAAAAAAAGAACAAATCCTGCAAAGAAAAATTCTTCATCTCTTTCAGTCTAGCCAATATTAGCCACCTTATTTTGTTGTGGGTTTTTTTTTGTTTGTTTGTTTGTTGGCTTTGGTTTTGTGTGTGTGTCATAGAATAAACAAATACTTTACTGTGTCAAAATCTTACAGCCTGCTGACCCAATTTCTGACCCCCAAATCATGACTATTTTCACCATTTCTAAGCTTAGTCTGACCGCTAACCTGAATTACACACATTACACTTATAAAACCTTTTAAAACATGGGGGTTTAGAGATTTCAGGTTCTGGTTCAGTTCAGATGTAATTTCTAGAAGTTCGGTTGAGGTGAAATTTGCTCCAGTGTTTAATCAATTCTAGATGCTATATATTGTATTGTGCCATATACACTACTGCTCTATTAGCCCTTAGACAGATTAAAACAAAAATAGAATTCAATTTCCCTCAAATGTGTTGTGGTAAAAACAAATTCAGCTGTTTAAGATAAGAATTACGGAAGATAAATGCCAAGAAACAAAATGAGGGATTATTAATCAGTCTTTCTATTGATCCATTTCATGATACTTTCAAGAGCCAACAGGAGATGATCTCTGAGTGTCAAAATCATAGAATCGTGGAATCACAGAATGGTAAGGTTGGAAGGGACCTCAAGCATCATCTAGTTCCAACCCCCTGGCATAGGCAGGGACATCTCCCACTAGTACAGGTCACTCAAGGCCTGGTCCAACCTGGCATTGAACACCTCCATAACATGCTCTGGAAAAAAAAATTAATAATAAAAAACACTTAGGGCACTATACTGCAAGAACAGATGCTGACAATGCCATATAGGGTCAGAGCATGAGTTGGATCTTCCTTTTTTAATTGGAGTGGTTTTTATTTTTTAGTGAATATGAGACTGTCTTGTCTCTACTCAAATTACCGCCTCACTGAACTGTGCGTCACTGGAACTCACATATGGCTATGAATATGAACTCAGAAGATGAGAAAATAAGACATGATTTAACCCACTTAGATCTTGGAAATAAAGGATTGGGCACAAACCATTTGCAATGGTTCACCTTTGGACACCTGGGCAGGGATGAGTCCCCCACAGTTGTGCTGTCAAGGTCTTTTCTGGGGTCTATAAAGCTGATAACCCAGCTCAATGCCTCTTGTCACCACAATTCATTCTGTGCTTCACGTCTCCTCTCCCCTCCCTATTGCAATTTTCATTACAGAAAATACAAAAGAAGCAAACTCACTTTATGAGAAAGTTCCACCACAAGAAGAACGTCATGAGGGTCTTTTTTGAAAGGTTCTAATTCCTGGCAGCTTCTAGGGCTAGGTTTGAAAATCATTACCCTTGCAACTGGGGGCAATACTCTCCCGTCTCTCAGATCAACTGAAAACAGCCATTTGACAAATGCTTTTAATTGAAAGGTGGTTATAAGAAACAGCCACCACATGAAGCAGGGGGCTGCCTTTCTGTTCTTTATTTCTATGCTGTATGTTTCTGAGCAGACTGCACCCACTACACCATGTGGATCATATAATTGCGATTAGCCCTCCCAACAGTGCTATCAGAAATGAAGGTTTATACAGACAGCGTCTGATAACCATTTATTATTTTTCTTCAGCTCACTTAGCTGTGAATTTTTATAGGGAAGCATTTAAATAAGTGTTCCACTCGGTGGGGATGACTGGCTGGAAAGAAAAAAAAAAAAAAAACAAAACCAAAACTTGAGGAATCTCAGAGGGATTTATTAGAAGAAAAACGTTAAAACTGTACTGCAAACACATCATTTTTTATAGCATGTGTAGCATCTTGTCTTTAATCAAGATCAGGCTGTGCAAACTGTAACAGGACTTGATAGGTAATTTGAAGCAATGATACAATGCATATATACCTAATAACCTGTGTATATATACCTAATAAACTGTGTACAGTTCTGGAGCCCCCAGCACAGGAAGGACATGGGAGTGTTGGAGAGGGTCCAGAGGAGGCCATGAAGATGCTCAGAGGGCTGCAGTAGCTCTGCTATGAGGACAGGCTGAGAGAGTTGGGACTCTGCAGCCTGGAGAAGAGAAGGCTTCCAGGAGACCTTAGAGTAGCCTTCCAGTATCTGAAGGGGGCCACCAGGAAGGCTGGGGAGGGACTATTGACAAGGTCTTGCAATGCCAGGACAAGGGGCAATGGGTTTGAACTGGCAGAGGGGAGATTGAAACTGGATGTTAGGAGGAAGCTCTTTGCAGTGAGGTTGGTGAGACACTGGCACAGGTTGCCCAGGGAGGCTGTGGCTGCTCCCATCCTGGAGGTGTTCAAGGCCAGGTTGGAGGAGGCCTTGAGTGACCTGTACTAGTGGGAGATGTCCCTGCCTATGGCAGGAGATTGGAACTAGATGATCTTTGAGGTCCCTTCCAACCTTACCATTCTATGATTCTATCAGTTTAAGTGACCTGTACTGGATTTCTAGAGAAGAGTATAGGAGTAGGGCATCATTTGTAATACTGACAAATTCTCTTATTTTAGGGATGCATGTTGCTTTTTCTAAGGAAATCTTATCTCCCTTTCATATAAACAAAAGCTTTAACAAAAGAAGAATCAAAAACCATGGTTAAGCTGATCACAAGGATTTCCCTAGGAAATGTCTGTTGCTAAACATATGACCTACTCTTTTAAAAGCATTATTCTTAGTGAATTCTTCTTTTTCATGTTTTCTCTTCTCTCTCTCTCTTTTTTTTTTTTTTTATTTTTTTATTCTTTTGGAACTGACCCAAGAGACCAATCCCTGTCAAAGATCTGATGGTTTGTTAAAGAATCCATGCAGTGTATTATAAATCAGTTCAGGCCGCCTGTACCTGATGAGGACAGATAATGCTCCATCAGTATCATCTCAACACTGAAGTAGTTAACCCGATATAGACCTTCCTAAGGCATGTTTTTTCATGTGTTAGCAATGAAGTCAGCTCTCTCAGCTTTTGATGATGGTTAATGCTCTTACATCTGCTATCCATTCAGCTCTCATTAAAAGCTTGAGGCTCCAGCTCTGCAACAGGCTATTGAGAAGTTTAAACCTATCCCTATTCGACAAGGCATTGAAGCACTGTGCCCAGTAAGATCGTGGAGCAAATCCTCCTGGAGGCACTACTGAGACAGGAGAATAGTGAAGATGCAATTGGGTACAATCAGCACGGCTTCACCAAGGGCAAATCCTGCCTGACAAACCAAATGGCCTTCTATGAACAGGTCACAACATGAATAGCTGAGGGGTGAGCAACTGATGGCATTTACCTGGGCCTGAGCAAAGCCTTTGGCACTGTCGTGCACCACATCCTGGTCTCCAAGCTGGTGAGACATGGGTTTGATGGGTGGAGCACTGGATGGATAAAAACCTGGCTTAATGGCTGAACCCAAAGAGTGGCTGTCAATGGGTCCATGTCCCAGTGTAGGAAGTGACAAGCAGAGTCCCTCAGGGATCAGTCCAGGGACCAGTCTTAAACACACCCAGGGTTGATGGCTCAACCACCTTCCTGACCAGTCCATTTCAATGCCTGATCACTCTTTCTGTGAATTTTTTTTTTTCCTAATGTCCAGTCTAAACCTACCCAGTTGCAGCTGAAGGCCATTGACAGAGTGATTGGCATTGGAATGGGCTGCCCAGGGAGGTGGTGCAGTTGCCGTCCCTGGAGGTGTTCAAGAAAAGCATGGATGGGGCACTTAGTGCCATGATCTGGTTGATTTGGCTAGGGCTGGGTAATAGGTTGGGCTGGATGAGCTTGGAGGTCTCTTCCAACCTGATGATTCCAACCTGGTTGATTCTAAGGTTCACCCTAAACCATACCTCCAAGCACCACATCCGAACAACTTTTAAACACATCCAGGATTGGTGACTCAACCACCTCCCTGGGCAGCCCATTCCAATGCCTGGCCACTCTTTCCTTGATATTTTTTTTTCCTAATATCCAGTCTAAACCTACCCAGTCACAGCTGAAGGCCATTCCCTTTTGTTGTATTGCTAATTACCTGTGAGAAGAGACCAGCACCAACCTCTCCACAACATCCTTTCAGGTAGCAGTAGACAGCAATGAGGTCTCCCCTCAACCACCTATATTTCAAACTAAACAACCCCAGCTCCCTCAGACGCTTAATTTAGACTTGATTTAGTCCCGATTTGGATAGAAGTGTGAATGGGTCTAAACCACCACCAACTGCACAGCAATGTTTCTGAAATACCCATTTCATAGGCTCTCTCCAGCAGTTGAAGAAAAGCCATGCAAGTAATTTCTCACAGGGTTTGTTCCAGAAATATTGCTTTTAGTATCTTTTATTCCAGTTACTACAATCTGACCTTGCATGTTTTGTGATGTCTGCATATCCTACAGCATAAAATAAATATTTTCCTCACTGAAATGGCTCTCTGCTTTAGTTTTTTAATTTTATTTGAAAAAAAAAACTGTTCAGTAAATGATTTTTCCATCAGAATTTTAATTTAACAGCCTCTGGTTCCTTGCTGTATTTCTAGTAATACAATTCCATCCAGCTTCTATTGGTTTACGTAAATTACTATTTTTGCTTATTCTTAATAGAGTCGTTCAGGTCTTTTGCATTCCAAGGAGGCTTTATGCTATTCATTTAAAGGGTTATTAAATATTATGATTCCTCCTTCTCTTTTTTCTTTTATGACTTTTTAAATGACTGCTGTCTCAAGTTCCTTTATTTGTTGTAAGCACTTCGTCAGAATTCTCTACTCTTTCCAGTAGCTAAATTATTTGCTTTCGGTTCAACTCCTTCTCCTGACTCTTGATGCCACAGAACTAAAATTCTCAAAGAAAATCTTCAGTCATCCCTTTGGAGGATGAAGTTTTTCCCCCTCTTCTGCCTCTAGTTTCTCGAATAAAATGATCAGTTTAAATTGATTTGGTTTATGCATTTTTGTGTTTGCTTAGGTGGGGGGTAGTGGGGTGTGATTGATTTTGCTTGTTTGGGGTTGGAGGTTTGATTTTTTTTTTTCTGGTTTGTTTTTTTGTTTTGTTTTGTTTCGTTTTGTGTTGTTTTTTTCTTTTGGGGGAGACATTGGGATAGTTTTGTCAGACTTGATTTTCCTCAACATTAAATTCCATTCCACAAGCGGTGCAGGAAAATTGGCCTCTGAATATAGCAATATTGCTCTGTGACATAGCACCCAGAGCAACATCTCCTTCTCTTTCCTGGGCTAGTGCAGCTATGAGGTGCTCTGGGGCTGAGCCTTGAGGAGCTGCTTCTGACACGAGATGTGGATAGCTGCTGTCTGTCTAATCCTTCAGCTGTTCAGTTCCCAGCTCCACAACACCTGCATCAAGCTAATATATGCTCAAATCCAGGTTTTTCTCCATCAGCTTCTGATACAGACTTTCATCCAGCCATAAGAGACACTATCTTGCCTTGATCTTTCCATACAGAACTTGCCACAAAAACAATTTTGTTAGTGATGAGCACACATCTGACTAAATCACTTTCTCAGTTGCCTCTTCTCTGCCATGTCAAATTAAACCTGCATTGCCAAGACTTCAAAACACATCAACCTCTGTTTCATATTTAAATATCCACCTCCCTTTTGCTAATCTTCATTGTCTAGAAACAAGCAGTTTCTGCTTCCCTTATTCTGCTTCTCAGGTGGCACCATACCTCAGGAACTCTGCTATAAGGACAGGCTGAGAGAGTTGTGGCTCTGCAGCCTGGAGAAGAGAAGGCTTCCAGGAGACCTTAGAGCAGCCTTCCAGTATCTGAAGGGGGCCTACAGGAAGGCTGAGGAGGGACTATTGACAAGGTCTTGCAATGCCAGGACAAGGGGCAATGGGTTTGAACTGGCAGAGGGGAGATTGAAANGATCAGAGGAACCAGCAGTGTGCCCTTGCAGCCAAGAAACCTAACAGCACCCTGGGTTTCACCAGCATGAGCACGGCAAGCAGGTCAAGGGGAGTGATCATTCTCATCTCTTTAGTATTTCTGAAGTAATTTTCGGAGGACTGTGCCCATTTTTGATCTCCATGGCATAAAAGAACAAAGCCATAAATTGCAGCAAGGTCAGATGTGGTGGTTTTAGAGTTAACACTCTAGCTTTATTTGGAACTATGAAAATGAATTGTATTGGATGCTGAAGAACAGCAATAATAGAAGTCTATATCATTCCTTTTTGCTTGCTTTTTATCCTAAAGACTGCTGAATAAACAATTTCCTTCCCTTTGCCTCTCTCTGCCTCCTTCTTCTCACTCTCACTCCTGCTCCCTCACTGACTGACTTCTGCACAAAACTTATCTGAGCAGATAACAGTTGAGGCCTTTCTTGTTTTCTCTCTGGGGAGAAAAGGTGGTTGCAGTTGGCCCCTTCCAGGCTTTGTCCAAGGGGAATTTTCTGTGGTGTTTCTAAATTGTAAATAATCATAAATATATATGTAAATATATTTTGTACACATGCATTGTACTATATGTCTTCAGACTTTAGCTTGCTGTAAATACAATACTTCATTTACTTCTAAGCTTCTGAGCTAGTCTGGTGGTTTCATTTGAGGGTAATTATCAACCAACCACATCAGTGAAGGACAAATTGCATGCGCAGAGCATAAGATACCCAGGAAGGGACTAAAGGATCTGGGTTTTTTTTAGCCTGAAGAGGAGAAAGCTTGTTGCATACTTAACTTCTGTCTTCAGCTACTTCATGGAGGTGTTCTATAACATAACCAAACTCTTCCTACATATTCCCAATGAAAGAAGAGGTGAGAGTCAAAAGCTGCAGTGAGGGAAATTACCAGCTAGTCAGAAAGTAAATAAAATCAACAATTAAACTTAGCAGACAGTGAAACAGTTCACCCAGGGAGACTCTGGGATCTCCATTTGGTGATTTGCAAAGGTTAGCTGAGGAAAACTCTGACCTTATTTGGACTTGTTGGATAAGCTCATCTCTAATCGTTTCTTCCAACCAAAATGATTTCATGAATATGGAAAATTAGGATGATTCCTCCAAATGCAAGTTCCTCCAGGTGAGAATTCACTTGGGGAAAAAACAGTGCTTATTACAGACCAAATTCTGCCCTTTGTACCTACATATAATGTCCTGAAACTTAGCTAAAGTGGATCACCTACTAGAAGGGAAGCATACGGAGGGAAAAGCAAAACCAAAGCTAATTATAACTTATTATTACTTGCCTTATCCAATACAATACCTTGTTACTTACACCTGGCAATTTAGCATAAGAAAGCAATTTGCTCTTAACTTAGCTCTCACTATTTCCTAGAGAGAATTCATATTGATCGCAGAGGCATGAACTCAATACATCAGAACTGGTGATCTTGTAAGGCTGCTGCTCCCACACTGTGGGACTTGCAGGCTACCTCTCCAGGCTACCTCTCCAAAAACCAGAGGATGAAAGGGATTTTTCAGACTTCACAGTGGAGAGTCATCCCCTGGGGAAGATTCTGGCTCCTAGCCTCACAGCAGCATGGTGTGAAGAATACCTGTAGCATAAGAGACTCTTCAGAAAATAACAATATAATTTTTTTTTTATTCACAGTATAAGAGCCTTGAGAACCTTGCCCCATAAAGGGATCTGCGCTGTGCTACAGCAGTAAAAGTTACAATAAAAAGGAGAATGCTCTGCATCAAAAAGAGAAGAGTATTTGTTGAATAAGCTGCTCTACCAACATAAATAATGATGTCATGGTCTAGCTCTCTCTCTCTCTGCTCATTCTTTATTACTTTTGTTTAGTTTCCTCCTTTGGCTTAAAAATAGAGTTTTCTTCTCTCTGTTTCCTTTTCAACTGTTATTTTGGTGTGCATTGCTTTATAATTTCAGGTGACACCATCCTCTGATGTAAATGTTGTGTGTTTGATGAACAGAGTAGGCAGGAGTTTGCTTGCACTCAGCAGGGAAGTAACCCTCCAGAAAATTACATACTCTTTCATTTATTTACAGTTCTATTTAGAAGTTTTCCTTGATTAAAAGTGGTTTACCAGAAATTTTCTCAGCTGCTCAACTAATGAAAGATACAAATGTTTGAAACATAAGACAGCTACACCTTAGAAGGATCTCTGTAAAGCTGCACATACACATAGAATCATAGAATTATAGAATGGTAAGGTTGGAAGAGACCTCAAAGATCATCTAGTTCCAAACCCTTGCCATAGGCAGGGACACCTCCCACTAGGACAGGTCACTCAAGGCCTCGTCCAACCTGGCCTTGAACACCTCCAGGGAGGGAGCAGCCACAACCTCCCTGGGCAACCTGTGCCAGTGTCTCACCAGAATTTATGGTCAGTGAAAACATGATCAGAGGAGCCAGCAGTGTGCCCTTGCAGCAAAGAAGCCTAACAGCACCCTGGGTTTCAACAGCATGAGCACGGCAAGCAGGTCAAGGGGAGTGAACATTTTCATCTCTTTAGAATTTCTGAAGTAATTTTTAGAGGACTGTGCCCATTTTTGATCTCCATGGCATAAATGAACAAAGCCATAAATTGCAGCAAGGTCAGATGTGGTGGTTTTAGAGTTAACACTCTAGCTTTATTTGGAACTATGAAAATGAATTGTATTGGATGCTGAAGAACAGCAATAATAGAAGTCTATATCATTCCTTTTTGCTTGCTTTTTATCCTAAAGACTGCTGCATAAACAATTTCATACAATCATAGAAGGGTAAGGTTAGAAGGGACCTCAAAGATCATCTAGTTCCAACCCCTTGCCATAAGCAGGGACACCTCCCACTAGTACCAGGTCACTCAAAGCCTCCTCCCACCTGGCCTTGAACACCTCCAGGGAGGGAGCAGCCACAACCTTCCTGGGCAACCTGTGCCAGTGTCTCACCACCCTCACTGCAAACAACTTCCTCCTAACATCCAGTTTCAATCTCCCCTCTGCCACTTCAAACCCATTGCCCCTTGTCCTGGCATTGCAAGACCTTGTCAATAGGCCCTCCTCAGCCTTCCTGTAGCCCCAGTCAGATACTGGAAGGCAACTCTAAGGTCTCCTGAAAGCCTTCTCTTTTCCAGGCTGCAGAGCCCCAACTCTCTCAGCCTGTCCTCAGAGCAGAGTTGCTGCAGCCCTCTGAGCATCTTTGCAGCCTCCACTGGACCCGTTCCAACATTTGCATGTCCTTCCTGTGCTGGGGGCTCCAGAATATGCATACTTAAGAACATGTACTTTAAAATTAAGGAGGCAGTTGAGAAGAAATAAAATTGAGAACATATTACTCCCCAAGCACTCTCTTTTCTTCTCAGCACATAAAGAGAGAAGTGGAAGGCACAGTCTCCCTGCCCTTATCCTGAAAATGCTGTTGTTCACTTTTCTGGGAACATCTTGTATTAGCTTCCTGAAAGAGAGCTAAACTTTTCTGAAAATGTCTTTCTAATACTGTGATGAAATTCTGCCCCTAAGCTAGACTGAATGTGGTCATCAAGTTTGCCAAACGGCATACTCTCACCATAACAGATTTTTCTTTCAGTGATCAAAAGCTAAATGATCCTTATATCTGCTAACCCATAAACAAAGGAACCTATTCCTCCACTCCCCAGTAGCAGAATAATAATCTCCTGACACCAGCTAATGAGCAAAATCTACCAAATGTCTTTTTTTCTGCAAAGACTGAGTCACGGCACTCAGAAATACTATTCCTTCTAACTAACAGGATAGCAATTTCCATCTGTTTTTTTCATTAAGTTTCAGCAAAGAAATGTGAGAGTCCCATACATTTTCCTCTCATTTCCACTCCTAGACCTTGTGAAAAATTGAATAATGTCTCTAGCCAAAAAAAAAAAAAAGCCAAAAAACAAAAAACCAAACTAAATTGTTTATATGATTTGTTGATCTGTGGAAATCAATTGCAAAATATCTTGACTTGCAAGGAAGCACAAACCAAGCTTTCTTCAGGGCAGAAAAGTCTTAATTCTTTAAAACAAATGGTTAGGGATGGACTGTTTGATTGTGACTGATTAATCAGACAGGTCCTTTCCTTACCAATGCTTGCATAAAATGAAAATAAATCTTTTGGCTTCATTTTTTTTTCCTCGAGTTATACTTTGACTTGAAAAAGTGCAGAGTCTCAGCGAGATGCTGATATCATTCTGGCATGACATCATTTAATTCAGCTTATTTCAGTAGAGCTGCATCTGGTGAATTTGGGCTTGAAAAAAGACTCAAGCTCAGGCTGTTGAGTATCAAAACAAAAAACAAGGCTTTTACCCTTCTAGGTTATGATACTCCCTTCCTTCTAATTTAGTTCTCAGAAAGAATAAATGCTTCAGAAGATTTGAATGAGCTTTCAATACACAAATTCTCCGAGGCAACCAGCAACAGAACAAGGGGACACAGTCTCAAGTTGTGCCAGGGGAGGTCTAGGCTGGGTGTTAGGAGGAAGTTGTTGCCAGAGAGAGTGATTGGCATTGGAATGGGCTGCCCAGGGAGGTGGTGCAGTCGCCGTCCCTGGAGGTGTTCAAGAAAAGCCTGAATGGGGCACTTAGTGCCATGGTCTGGTTGATTTGGCTAGGGCTGGGTGCTAGGTTGGGCTGGATGAGCTTGGAGGTCTCTTCCAACCTGATGATTCCAACCTGGTTGATTCTAAGGTTCACCCTAAACCATACCTCCAAGCACCTACATCCAAACAACTTTTAAACATATCCAGGGTTGGTGACTCAACCACCTCCCTGGGCAGCCCATTCCAATGCCTGGCCACTGTTTCCATGATTATTTTTATTTCCTACTGTCCAGTCTAAATCTATCCAGTCACAACTTGAGGCCATTCCGTTTTGTTCTATCACTAATTACCTGTGAGAAGAAACCAGCACCAACCTCTCCGCAATGTCCTTTGATTCTATGATTTTATGATTCTATTATTTGATGATTCTATGATTCTATGACTCTGTGACTCTATGACTATAATTCTATGATTCTATTATCTTCTATTGTTATTAGTAATTTATTTGTATTACAAATTAACTGCAATAACTGTGGGGGTTTGGGGTGTTTTGTGTTTTTGGTTTGTTTTTTTTTTTTTAATTCTGAGCTCTACATCTATCTAGATAGTTAGATAATAAAAAAAGGGAGTTCTGCTAAAACCCAATAATAAAAAAAGGGAGTTCTGCTAAATGCCAATAATAAAAAAAAGTGAGTTCTGCTAAAACCCAATAATAAAACAAGGGAGTTCTGCTAAAACCCAATAATAAAAAAAGGGAGTTCTGCTAAATGCCAATAATAAAAAAAAGTGAGTTCTGCTAAAACCCAATAATAAAACAAGGGAGTTCTGCTAAAACCCAATATCTTTCAAGTCAGTGGTAAGTATGAGTACTATGTATGTGGTTGATATTAAATTGCTATGTTCGGCCAGGCCACAGATGGAACTGATTTGGAAGTTTAAAAGGTGCAGGTTTCTGGCTGCCTTTACATTTTATTTTATGTTTTCTCCTCTTTCCCGACAGGGTGTTCTGGTGTAAGAGGTAGACTACAGGATTAAGTTTTGGGAGACTGGGGATTAGATGCCTGTGTAAGAATAAATCAATAATTTGCAAGCAAGACAAGATGTACTATTTTGTAAATGAAAATATCTAGGGAGAGAATTACATCCAAGCAGCAGGCTGACTTACTGAGGGCTGCGAGAGCCAAACTGCTGACTTTGAGAGTCAGTTTATTGTAGTGATATACAATATTTAAAAGCCTGAGGCAGTGAGTTTCTTGCAGTTCAGGAAGAGCCCTAACATGGATAAATGCCTTTGTCTGGACAGAGTGGAGCTTTGGATGGAAGCTGGCAACTGAACAAGCAGACCAGGAAAATGTTTTAGCCTCCTAGAAACTACATATGAAAAGAACTTTTCTTACATGGGGCAAGGTGGTAAAAGGGCTGAGAAACAACCTGCAGCAATGCAAGAGAAGTCTGTAGTGGGTTGAGGAACTTCCCCACCACCACCACTGGCCCCAGTTAAAATTTACCAGACCACCTCAGATGGATTTGAAGTAAGATAAAGCTGTATTTACAGCAAAGCTAAATTTGCAAGCATACATACACAATATATTTACAAGTGTATAATTTAGAAATAATACAGAAATCCAAATTCCCTCCCAGACAAAAGAAAGAAGCTCAGAAGGAACCAACACCACCCTTTCTCTCTCCCAGACAGAAAACAACCAGCAAGGCTTATGTGTTATCTGTTAGCCCAGCTTAGTGGAAGATATTAGAGAGAAGTGAAGAGATTCAATGCTCAGAAACAAAGAGGGCCAAATTGTTTCTACTTTGTGTTTTTACTTGTTTTAGCAAACCAATGAATTCTATAGACTTTATCATTATTCTTCTTTTATATTCAACCATCTCTTTTCTCTTATTAGAATATTCCAATAATACTCCAACTAGCACAAAGTCACAGGCATCCTGCAGCCCAGGGGTGATGTTAAGACAACCTGTCTAAGTATGGAAGCTCTCATACAGCACTTTTGGCCATGAACATATATAGTGCCCAGGCAGTCTGAATGAGCATCCTGTCATGGACACTCAAATAATGCCAGGTGGTCTAATTCAGTTTCAGATCAAAATGTGAACCTATTTTCCAATCCAGGCAAACTCTCAGTGGCCAGCCTTCCTTTAGCAGCATATCAACCTGCCCTTTATATTTCTAAGGCACTTGAATGTGGGACCATTCCCTGTCACTCACTGACTCCGTTGCATTGTCCCTTTTCTGCTCCTATCTTATGTAGAAGCACCAAATTAGAGTGTGCTGGCACCCATCCCAGTGCAGCTGTTTATCTCCCATACTGTGTCCTTTGGAGACAGCCTTAAAATAAACCTCCAATGCAGGAATACCTGCCCCCCCTCCACACTATGAAAATCACTCTAAACTGAGCCATCGAGAAGTTAAGGACTGAAGCTCTATTTACAGCTTAGCATAATGTACAAGCAGATATATACGCAATAGGCATGAATAGTTACAGACATAGACAAGTTAAAGGTAATACAGAAACACAATCCCCCTCCCAGAAATCAGAGTCCCCAAGAGGGGCTCCCAACCACCCTTCCACCTTCTTTCCACCCCTCTACCTTACCCCAGGGTCTGGCTTATGTGCAAGGTGAGTTTGGAAGATCGTCGAAGCAGGGTTAGAAGCAGAGTGGTTAGTTAGGTTACACAGCAGAAGCCCAGCAGACACAGCAGCTCCCAGAGAGAGACTCTCTGCCTTATCTATATTTGTGTTCTTGTTCTTATACATCTCAGCAAACCTATGAGTGCAGCAGACATCACCATTGTTTGCTTTTCACAACCTATCATCTAATCTTTTTTTTTTTTTTTTTATTAAAATATTCCAATTAGCCTCAAACCAGCACAACACCCAGCCAGATATGTGTTCCAAGATTAGCAGGATATAGGGGCAGAGACACCTATGAGAATTTTTGATACATGCAGTCTACTTGTAATGTGTTAAAGATGTCTCTAGCTGGCTGTCTGTAGAATCAGGAATACAACATCAAAACCCATTGTAATCTGTCTATGGACATACCACACCAAAGTCATTCTCTGGCATAACAGTCATGGGTCAGAGGTTATTCAGATTCATTGTAAAGAGTGGAATGGAGAGGGTCATATAAAAGTGCTCAAGGGTTCATCTGAGCAGAGATTTTTTTTTGCTGCTTGTAAGCCCAGCAACTTTACTGCAAGCACTAGAGCACACACTCATAACCTTTGGTTCTTGCTGTTAACAGGTCAATCTAATGGACACAGGAGGACAGGCATGCAAGTTCAAACACAGGTTGCATTGTACCCAGTGGCAAAACTCTCAAAAAGAACAACTTAATGGAAGTAGAGAACAGAGAAAAGGCACATGGAGAGTGCAGACAAAGCGAGCTCATCGCTGAGAAAAGAAAAAAAGACTCCTGAGAAAACAAAAAGTGAAAATGAAAGATTTTTTAAAAATATGTAATGTAGAAGAATAGACTCAGGAAGAAACTTTCATAAATGTCCTTTTGGTTAATTGCTCTAGACAGCATGAAAATGCATGAAGCAGGGGAAATAAAAGAATAATCTAATTACGTTTCTAATGAGGGAGAAAACAAGCCTATAGAGGAGAAAATATATGGGTGTTCAATTTCAGTGGAGCAAGCTTTGTTATCATTGAAAGTGTTTAGTAAGACTGAAAGAAAGAAAATCAAGCAGGGAAGGGGCAAGTGAGAAACTGGAAGGCATTCAGAATAAAATTAATGTTTGCCTTGGGGAATGTTGTGTATGTGTGTGTTACCTACCCAGTAAATGTGCTAGAAAAGGAAAGGCATGCCAATGTGAACAGAAAATATTCTTTATGAAGTAATCAAGGTTAGGAAGAGACCAAATGTGAGTGAATAAATGTGGATTAGGGAAGGGAGACATGAGAATGTATAGAGAAAAGAGAGGGGAATTCAGCAAAAATGCTAGAAGCAAAGTAGCACAAGAGGAGAAAAGAGAAGCAATAGACCTGCATTAGGGCAGGGAGGTCATGCAAAGAGATTATAGGCTAGGATATTGTAAATGTAAGATATTATTAACCAAAGAAATAGATATAGCAATACAGATAGGAAATCAATTGCCTTCCTGAGTTTTCAGAAAATAAAAATAAAGGACAAATGTTAAAAGCAGAAGTAAAAATTTCCCCAGGGAGGAAAAGAAATATGAGAAATATTACAGGAAATCTCAGTCATGCCAGAACAGGTAATCAAAAATAATGGTGAAATCCACACAGACCAAAAATATATATAGAAAAAGAAATCAAACTACCTCTACTCAAGTATACTTTACAACTTTCTTTGTGAGAAAAAATTAGGGAAAAAAAAAAAGAGTTTAGGAGAGAGAAGAATAAAACTTTCAACTCACAGCTCTCTTAAAACATATTGATGACAAACTAAAAGCTATATTTAAAATACTCAGCCCACCAATTCCTTTCTCTTCTGGTAAAATAAATATCTTTGGAAAAGAGCACAATAAAACCACTCCTCAAAGCCTGTATGTTTCATTCTTGTGTAATTTGCGTTCCCATTAAAGACATAATCAGCTACCAATGAAGCCAAAAGAATCATGCTGAGTTAATTTCACATGGAATCGAGTCATGTCCCAGCTAACAGTAGAGTTTATATGGCTGTACTGGAGAAATGGTTTGGATCTTCACAGTCCTGTGTGCTCAAAGTGCCTCCGTGACCAAACTCATGTGTATTCATCATTGCTTTTTGTCTCAGTCTTCCCAGGTGGAAAATGATGCCACTGGTGCTTAAGAATTTTGAAGACCGTCAGTGAAAACATTTCCATTTTACATATATGAAGAACATGCAAAGCTACTTCTTGGAATATGGGAGACAGAAATTACTACTGTGCACCTCTTTATTACTCTGCTTTGGCTGTCTACATTGTAAAAAGCAACAGGCCAGAAAAGCAGCTGCAGCTGGGCTCCTACGCTTTTCCACTGAGTCCTGTCTCATGAGTTACTGCATCCAGTTCTGGAGTCCCTGTTACAAGAAGGATGTGGAGATGCTGGAGTGTGTCCAGAGCAGGGCCACGAGGATGCTCAGAGGGCTGGAGCTGCTCTGCTGTGAGAACAGACTGAAAGAGATGGGGCTGTTCAGTCTGGAGAAGAGGACGCTCCCAGGTGACCTTCTTGTGGCCTTCCAGGATCTGAAGGGGGCTACAAAAAATCTGGGGAGGGACTTTTTAGGCTCTCAGGGAGTGACAGGACTGGAGGGAATGAAGCAAAGCTGGAGGTGGGGAGATTCAGCCTGGCCGTGAGTAGAAAGTTGTTCAGCATGAGAGTGGTGAGAGCCTGGAAGGGGTTGCCCAGGGAGGTGGTTGAGGCCCCATCCCTGGAGATGTTTAAGGCCATGCTGGATGAGGCTGTGGGCAGCCTGATCTAGGGTAGGGCATCTCTTCCCATGGCAGGGGAGTTGGAACTGGATGCTCCTTGTGGTCCCATCCAACCCTAACTGATTCTCGATTCTATGATTCTATGATTCTGATTCTATGCCCATTTGTGTGTACAAAAGCAGAGGTCAGTGGGTGTGAAAAGTGTTAATTTTGGCCTTAAGCTGCTCTTTTAATTTCTTTTCTGTAGCCAGACATGTGGAATTATATACTGCCATTTCCTCAGGGAAGTTGGCAATCACTGTGTTTTCAAGCACTGTTGAGATATTTAGGACGCATCACCATAGTCACAGAAGAGTGAATTTTGCAGAGTCACATATCTGACCCTCTGAGGTCAGTTGAAAAGCTACAGAGAGAATTTTTTACCCCTCTTTTAAATATTAATCAGCAGTATGATGTCTTCTAATAAAAGCTACAGCTCTCATTTAGAGAAGTTTCCTTGACTTCTAAATCCATGTAAAACTACCAACTTTCAGAAGCAAGAAAGATATTTTCCTCAGCACATTACACTGAGAGAGGCACCTGATAGTTACTTTTTTCAGTTAAACACTCCTGAAACACATTTTGAGTCCTAAATTCTAATGAATACCTTAATTGCACAGTGCTCTTCTCTCCTAGTCTGCTAGATAAGATGCCAGACATAATGCTGCTGAAGCACAGGAGTGTAGTTTTTGCTTGATTTTATCTTAAATATGAATGATGTCTGACATCTTCCTGCTGAGGAGAAAATTCTTGTGGAAATGGGACATGGAGAGCAGAAGGGATATCACTTGTTTTAGTATATTATCATAGAATCATAGAATGGTAAGGTTGGAAGGGACCTCAAAGATCATCTAGTTTCAACGCCCTGCCATAGGCAGGGACACCTCCCACTAGTACAGGTCACTCAAAGCCTCCTCCAACCTGGCCTTCAACACCTCCAGGGAGGGAGCAGCCACAACCTCCCTGGGCAACTTGTGCCAGTGTCTCACCACTGCAAAGAACTTCCTCCTAACACCCAGTTTCAATCTCCCCTCTGCCAGATTAAACCCATTGCCCCTTGTCCTGTCATTGCAAGACCTTGTCAATAGTCCCTCCCAAGCCTTCCTGTAGCCCCCTTCAGATACTGAAAGCCTGGTATAAGGTCTTCTGGAAGCCTTCTCTTCTCCAGGCTGCAGAGCCCAGACTCTCTCAGCCTGTCCTCAGAGCAGAGCTGCTGCAGCCCTCTCAGCATCTTTGTCACCTCCTCTGGACCCACTCCAACACTTCCATGTCCTGCTTGTGTTGGGGGCTCCAGAACTGCACACAGGACTCCAGGTGGGGTCTGAGGAGAGCAGAGCAAAGGAGCAGAATCCCCTCCCTTGCCCTGCTGGCCATGCTGCTCTTGCTGCAGCCCAGCACTCAGTTGCTGTCTGGGCTGCACTCACACTGCAGGCTCATGTTGAGCTTTTCATCACCCCAGACCCTCCAGGTCCTTTTCCTCAGGGCTGCTCTCAGACATTCACCGCCCAGTTTGTAGTTGTGCTTGGGATTGTGCCTACCCAGGTGCAGGACCTTGCACTTGGCCTTGTTGAATTTCATGAGGTTGGCTTGGACCCATCTCTGCAGCCTGTCCAGGTCCCTCTGGATGGCATCCCTACCCTCTAGCATATTCTGGACACTCTGTTGATGATTAATGAATGAAGAGGGGAGGAGGCCAGTTACAGTCATCTCAGTCCAGTGCTATCAATGCATAGCATAAATCAAGTTTTCATCATCTTTTTTAAAGACCCTCTATGCAAAACACAGAGTAACCCTCAGTCTTGCTCTATCTCACTCCCAATTCAAAAGACCACTAGGTATGGACCAGTGCAATAAAGTGCCTCCCACCATATGGGAAGATCAAGTTCAGGACCACCTGAGGAACCTCAATGTGCATAAATATAAGGGACCTGTTGGGATGCATGGCAGAGTTCTGAAGGAACTGGCCGATGCAGTTGTCAAGCCACTCTTCATAATATTTGAAAAGCCCTGGCAGACAATCACAGTCCCTAGAGACTGAAAGAAGGGAAACATTACACCTACTTTAAAAAAGCAAAAAAAAGAAGACCCTGGAAATTATTGACCTCTACGTCTCACCTTTGTGCCTGGGAAGATCATGGAACAGATTCTTCTGGAAGCTGTAGTTGAATGCATGGAGGACAGAGAGGTGAATTGAGATGGCCATCATGGCTTCACAAGGACAAGTCCTGCCTCTAATGTGGCTTTATACGATGATATGACTACATCGGTGGACAAGAGAAGGCCACCAGATGTCATCTATCTAGATTTTTGTGGAGTCTGGGACACAGTCTACTGCAACATCCTTCTCTTACCTGGAGAGAGATTGATTTGATGTGTGGATTGTTCAGTGAATAAGGAATTGGTTGGATGATCATATACAAAGGGTAGTGGTCAATGGCTCATTGGCCAGACGGAAACAAGTGACAAGTGGTGCCCCTCAAGGGTCTTTGTCGGGACCAGTACTGTTCAATATCTTCATCAATGATACAGACAGCAAGAGTGAGTGCACCCTCTCAGCAAGTTTATAGATCACAGTATAAGCAAGGCTGGAAGAGACCTCAAAGATCATCAAGTCCAACCCACTACCACAGACCTCAAGACTAGACCATGGCACCGAGTGCCACATCCAAACGTGCCTTGAACACCTCCAGGGATGGTGACTCCACCACCTCCCTGGGCAGCCCATTCCAGTAGTGAATGACTCTCTCAGTGAAGAACTTTCTCCTCACCTCGAGCCTAAACTTCCCCTGGCACAGCTTGAGACTGTGTCCTCTTGTTCTGGTGCTGGTTGCCTGAGAGAAGAAAGCAACCTCCTGCTGGCCACAACCACCCTTCAGGTAGTGGTGATGAGTGGTGTGGTTGATGTCTGAAGGGTGGAATGCCATCCAGAGGAACCTGGGCAGGCTGGTGGTATTGGCTGAGAGTAATCCCACAAGGTTCAATAAGGCAAAGTGCAAGGTCCTCCACCTAGGTTGAGGCAACCCTCAATATCAATACAGGCTGGGGGATGAGCAAGTTGATAGCAGCCCTGCAGAAAATTACTTGGGGTCACAGTACTGGTAAATGAGAAGCTGGACATAAGCCAGCAATGCACACTCGCAACCCACATGACAAATCACATCCTGGGCTGCTGAAAAGAAGTGTGGCCAACAGGTTGAGAGAGGTGATTCTGCCACTCTGCTCTGGCGAGACCTCAGCTGGAGTACAGTGTCCAGCTCTGAGACCCCCCAAGACAAGAGGAAGATTTACTTGCTGGAGTGGGTTCAGAGGAAGGATGCAAAGATGATCAGATTGCCCAGGGATGTGGTTTGGGCTTCATCCCTGGAGACATTCAAGATCAGGCTTGATGTGCCATTGAGCAGCCTGTTCTCATTGGAGGTGTCTGTGCTCACTGCAGGGGGGATTGAACGTGATGATCTTCGAGGGCTCTTTCCAACCCAATATGACCTGTGAATTTATGATTTCAGAACACCTAGGACACTGTGGAAACTCATCTTCAGTGAGCAGGCACATTGTTCTGGCTTTTTGTGAAGAGTGAAGTATAAAGAAAGAGATATAACCATACCACACTGAACAACAGTCTGGGGAAAGTTTTGGACAATACTGGCTAAATGTTAAAACAACTGAATGAGGTAATCATCTCAGGAGGTCAGAATTTAGAAAGGCAAAAGTTAAGCCATTTAGACATCTTCAGTTTAAGTGTCCATTCCTGACATCTGTGGTTTCCCTTATTATTACAGAATGATGGGTTTGTCTGACCTGTTCTAGTTGTTGAAATTGAAATTAGAGATATTTGACAAAAGAAGGGCTGTCTGAGTTTCTTCCCCTGTCTTGAAGGCTTGGTGGTTCCCTTTACACAGAGCTATGAAGTGTGATCCAGAGACCTTCAATCAATCAATAACTCATGTGTGAATACGTTCCCACAGCAAAGATTATTGGCAAGCAGCACATCTTTGGAAGTGATGTAATCATGCTGTCAGATCCAAGGAACAAAATACTAATTTCAAAACATATTTGGTAGCTTCCCAGCATGTTGGATTTCAGGACATGAAAAGCCAGTCAGAATTTCTGTTTATGGGTCATGCAAAACATACTCTCATCCTTCATCTGTTATTGCAATAACCTCAATATGATCTCTAGTTCATTTTCTTCAATAATTATAGTCAACAAGTGTGAAAGTGGATTGAATGCCCAGGATGTGGACACCTTACACCAGCTACCCTGAAGAGAAAAGGCTGATATATATTTGGGGTATGGACAGGTAAGCAGCACAGGGAGAGGGCAGAGGCCCCCCGTGGAGCTGCCACCGGGCCCCTGCAGATACATGAGAATACACAGAAAGGTGTCCTGGGGAGATGCACCTGGACAATGGTCTAAAAAAATATATAAAAAGACATGAGCAATGCCTGCAAAAATGAGCACCTCCACCAGACCACCTCCATGAGCACCTCCACCAAAGCAACTCCACACGAGCACCTCCATCAGAACACCACCACTGGGGTACCTGCACCAGAAGAATTCGAGGACCAACTCCTGCAGAACAACTCCGCAGAAGAATATCCCTGGGCCAGGCACATGTCTCTCTCTCTCTCTCCCTCCCCATCTTCATCTGATGGTTATATAATCCCTGCTCTTTTCCTTCCCTGCTCTTCTTTTTCTCTCCATTGTTCCCTCCCCTCTTCCGTCTCTCCCTCTGTTTTGCTCAACTTTATCCTTTAATAAGTAGTTGTGTGGTGCTATCTGGTCTTGCTCGCACCTTAATTTCACAACAGGGAAGTCTAGAAGAACAAATCTTGCTCCTTTGGACAGAGATATTGTTAATCTCTGTTCTCTGGACCTTGACAACAAGGATAGAGGCAAAGATATGGAATAGATAATGTATTCTAGGAGGTTTTTTCTATAACTAAACCATGATCTTTTAGCTATATTTTCAACAGCTGAAAATTACCAGAGAATTCAGTTGAAGTCAATGAAAACAAATATAAATTCTTAACAAAAATAAAAAATAAATCTACTTTAGTTTAAGATCTTAAATAAAAAGTCTTCTGTTGCTAAATTTGCATTGCATTTTATAGACATTTTAGGAAATAAAAAGCAAGTTGAATATTTTCAAAAGTAACCATGTAATGTGAAGTACCTTCCCTCCAAATTATTTGAATTTCAGAGTGACACAACTATGTTGCTAATATTCCTAGCCACATTAAAAAATCAAAAATTAATGTGACTATCTTCATATATTTTGGAGTGTCAGAGAAGAGGCATTATAATGGAAGAGTGAAAAGTTTATGAACTTATTTCTGTACCTTTCTGTAACAAAACCTTTCAAACAAAATTCATCGTGGTGCTCTGCTATCTGCAGAGATTCATGCACATCTTTTGATTGCAGTGTATTTTTATGACAACACAGCAATTCACAAGTTAGTGGCATATATATTTATGCAGTTATATAAAATATGTCATAATTATATGTAGTATATAGTACCTATTGGTGATAAAAGGAAGACCAGGGAAAACATAGTCCCTCTCTGGAAGGAAACAGGAGACTTGGTTTTCTGGAAGAAGGAGAAGGCCTCAATCTTCACTACAAGTGCTCTAACTGCATTGCCCAACTCACCGAAGTCATAGAATCATAGAATGGTAAGGTTGGAAGGGACCTCAAAGATCATCTAGTTCCAATCCCCTGACATAGGCAGGGACACCTCCCACTAGTACAGGCCACTCAAGCCCCCGTCCATTCTGCCCTTGAACTCCTCCAGGGAGGGAGCAGCCACAACGTTCCTGGGCAACCTGTGCCAGTGTCTCACCACCCTCACTGCAGAAAACTTCCTCCTAACATCCAGTTTCAATCTCCCCTCTGCCAGATTAAACCCATTGCCCCTTGTGCTGTCATTGCAAGACCTTGTCAATAGTCCCTCTCCAGCCTTCCTGTAGCCCCCTTCAGATACTGGAATTCAAAGGCAGGAGCTGAGACAATTAAGAACCGTCCACCATAGAAGGTCATGTTCAAGACCATCTATCAAACTGAAGGTGTGCAAGTCAACAGGATCTGATAGATGTGTCCATGGGTCCTAAGGGAATTAGTGGATGAAGGTGCAAAGCCACTATCCACTGTATTTGAGAAGTCATGGCCGTCCTGTGGAGTTCTCACTGACAGGAAAAGGGTAAATACCACCTCCATCTTTGAAAAGGGGAAAAAAAAGACTCAGGGAATTACAGGACAGTCAGTCTCACCTCTGTGCCCAGCAAAATCACATAAAGGATTCTCCTGGAAACTATGCTAAAGGCTTGTGGAAAACAAGATGATTTCTGAAAGCAAACATGGCTTCACTAAAAAAAAAAAAAAAATCAAGCCTGAGAAATTTAGTGATGTCCTACAACAGTTGACAGCATTGGTGGACAAGAGAGGAGCACGGAAACCATGCAAAGCATTTACCACTATCTCACATAGCACACTTGACTCCACATTAAAGATACATGGATTTGATGGGTAGGCTACTCAGTGGATACAGAACTGGCTAGATGGTTGCACTCAAAGAGCTGCCATAGATTACTTGAGGTCCAAGTAGACAGCAGCAGCAAGTGGTGTTCCTCAGGGATCCAGTATTGGGACTATAGTGCCATTTAACATCTTTCCTGGTGCTATAGACAGTAGGATTGAAATGGATCCTCAGGAGGTTTGCCAAAAAGCCAAAATGTGGAGTGGTCAATAGGCTGGAGGGAAGGAATATCATCCCGAACTTCGACAGGCTTGAGAGGTGGAAGCACGCAAACTGTAGGAAGTTCAGCAAGACCAAGTGCAAGGTCCTACACTGGGTTTAGCACCATTTCAAGCAGAAACACAGGCTGGGAAATGGGTGGACTGAGAGGAGCCTTGTGGAGAAGGATGCAGGGCAGGTATTGCTGCATGAAAAATTTAGTGCTAGACAGCAATGTGCACTCACAGTCCAGACAGGTGATTCTGCTACTCCACCTTCATGAGATCCCACTGGATTCAGCTCTGGGGCTTCCACCATAAAAAAGCCATGGAGCAGGTCCAAAGGAGGGCTACAAAGATAATCAAGGGGCTTGAGCATGTCCCCTATAAGGACAGGCTGAGAGTAGTGAAGTTGTTCAGCCTAAGAAAGAGAAGGCTCCAGGGAGTTTGGGGGGAAACCTTCTGGTACTTATATAAGGCCTCCAAGAAAGATGGAGAGAGACCTTTTATCAAGGATTGTAGTGATAGGATGAGAGGTGATGATTTCAAACTGAAAGAGGGCAGATTTGGATTAGGAAGAAATTCTTTACTATGAAGGCAGTGAGACATTGGAAAAAGCTACCCAGAGAAGTTGTGAATGCTTCCTTCCTAGAAGTGTTCAAGGCCAGACTAGATGAGTCTTTGAGAAACTCAATCTAGTGGAAAGTGTCCCTGCCTATGGCAAGGGCAATGGAACCAGGTTATCCTTAAGGTCTCTTCTAACCAAAATCATTCTACAGTTGTATGTAAGAGAGAGTGTTTTGTTAGCTCGTGGTACAGAACAATTGAAAGACAGACCTAAAAAACCTCTGCAGCTGCCTTTACAGTCACAAGATTAAGTTCAAATGAGAAAAAAAGGGCACTATTTGTCTTCTGATTTCCAAATTTTCAGAGTTCACTTGGCTCACATTTTCCTAACCACATCATTTTGCAGGCTAGGTATGGAACACATAATCCTTTCCCTCTTCTAAGTATTTTCATAGGCTTTTATGTGACAGTCCTGATTCTCAGCGCAGTCTCTTGCAGATTTTGATTGTAGCATTGACCATAATTGAGCTGCATCACCTTATATCTCATCTCAAATCTCATTTTCAGAGGAAACTTCTTTGTTTAAGCTTGCCTCACTGATCTTCCAGCTGACCATTTCTAGTCTGATATCATGTCCTTTAACTGTTCATGTTCTTTATCTTCAGGATTAATGATTCATCATTTGGACACACTTCTTAAAGACCACTGATATTTCATATCATTAAAAGTAACCATCTCTGGGAAATGTAGGAAACGTGCCTTTGGGGGTCTTTTTTTGTTTTTTTTCTTTTTGTTTGTTTGGTTTTTGGGTGGTTTTTTTTTTTGGGGGGGGGTTGTTTGGTTTGGTTTTTTTTTTCATCCTGACACTGCCTTCTGCTCTCCTGCAGAAAAATGCTTTTCAGCTTTCAGAGTCTGTTCTCTGAATATGGTCTTCATCCTTCATGAAATTACCCAGTTGTTGCTCCCTACAAGCATGTGGTCCCATGTCGGTCTGGAACATATAGAGGGTTATTGTATTACATGGTTATTTGTGACCTGTAAAATTGATACCAAGTTTATTATAGTGCAGCTGAGTTGGTTTCAGATTTCAGACGTTATTAATCATAATAGAAAAGAGTGTAACAGCAGGAGCATGTCTGATGGAGGAGACTTCAGACTGAGATTTGCTCTACATATAGGTCGGGGGAAAAAAATGTTAAAACCACCCATATTTTAAACTGAATTCTTAACTCGCGAGACCTCTAGTTCATTACATTTGCTTTTCAGGCTTCTAAACACATGAGGAGATATATGTCCTTGGAAGTTTAGGATTGTTTTTATCTGAGAAAAAAATAAAATAAATGGTAACTAAAGCTCTAGAGAGACGAGCAAAAGTGCTGGTTCAGGACTTCCTTGTTTGCACTAATTGTTGAAATACCATTGCAAAATAAGGATGTATGAAACACTAAGGGATAGATTCTCACTGAAGTTACCATGAGGTAAACCAGAATTATTCCCATGACATGAGCAAACTTATGTAAATGAAACAAGAATCGGCGTTTATGTGAAATCGTTCGCCTAGAGCTGGTTGATTTCCATCTCACTGAAAGTCATTAGTATAAATCTAACACTGAAGTAGGGAAAGGCAGAGACAAACAGAGAGGGACTCATGGTTGCTTCCATTTCTAACACAGGTATGGAAGCAGTTAAAAAAAAAAAAAAAGAAAAGAAAAGAAAAAAAAAGGCATGAGTACTTTTTCTTATAACATATATATTTCTATGATTTCTGGGTAAATTAATCAGGTAGGAGGTGTTTAAGGAGCTGTGGCTCACACGAGAGCCCCACTAATGCAGTGTTGTGGGGCCAACAGCTGAGCTATCACTGCCAGGGCACTGAGGTGCAACAGTGAAACTCCTTACCACATAATAGCACTGAGGCCAGCAATCAGGGAAAGACTCACCAGACATTAAGGCACCTGTAAGCTTTCAGTTACCATACTAAATACCAAGATTTTGAAGATACAGCTTTTTTATGTCTCAAAAGCAAAAGCTAGCAGAAAGCCAGAAAAACTCACCCAGTGGGCAGATACATTTACAGCTGCTTTCTTGACCCATGCTTTGAAATATGCAATACTCACTATGTCATTCCTAGGTGTCCCAGTTTAGGGCCACGAGCTACCTGGGACTGGAGGACCTTTGGATTAATTTTGTTGTTCACTGACTACCTGCAGTTTTAAGAGGAAATGTGGTGTTATTTTAGGCAGTAGCTTACCATAACTAGATTTTATCCAGTGAAAGCAAAACATATATTTTATTTATATGTTTAAATATATGTATGTACATATATATACACATATATAATTAAAAAAATATATATTCTTCTGTTGTGGAGGCAGGGAATTAATGTGGCTGAGTCAAGAATTATAAAAATAGTATTATTTTATTTTCCTGAAAGCCCTGCCCACAAACTATATACAAAACTAGTTTAGATTTATTTACGGGTTCTAATTTGATCGGGAATTCTTCTACAGTATGCTATGGACAAATTTAGAGATGTAGGAAGTCAGGAAATGGAGAAGGCTAAGCTACAAACACAGCTTCACCCCACTTACAATCAGGCTGAGCAGAGAATTAAGGGCCCAGCAGGCTTTACTCATGGAGGTGAGATAGGTATTGGGCGATGCTCCCTTGCTGGCTTTCTCTGCAGCTCGGCTGCCTTCTGACGTTGCAAGCAATATCCAATAGTCTGGATCCAAGTGGCAGCAGCTCAAGGTGGGAGGAAAAGCTGCCAGAGTTAGGAGTGTCTCCAAACACGACTGCCACAAGGCAGGGATCCTTGGGAATGACACTGCCTCAGCAGCGGCAGGAGAAAGCCAAACTGCTCAAGTCTGCCCAGTGTAGAATAGCAGCCAGGAAATCAGCTACAGTATGGTCTGAGAGCAACTGGGTCTGGGTGCTGCCGGCAGCTCTCTCATAAGGACCCCAGGGCTTGCCAAGCCTGCAGATTTGCAGAGAGTGGTGCAAAGGTGGGGAGAGACATCCAAAGGCAGGGACAGTGTAAAACCCAGAGCTGTGTGAAAAGGTAGGAGCCGTCCAAAAGCGAGGACAGCCCAAAACAGGAGTTCTGTCAAGGCAGGAACTTTTCTAAGGCAGGCACCTTGCGCCTTCTGCCTTGCTCTATTTATGCTTTTCTAGACAAAGTGTCCATTTGCCAATTTATCCTGGGCATGCAGACCCAACCAACCACCAGCCCAATCCCAGTGAAAACTACCACACAGCTCAGCACATGAGTGGGGAAAGGCTTTCTGCTGTTCCCCCTTCAAGCCCGCAGGGTAGGGGGGGAAAGCAGTTTTCAGGCTGCCTTCTCCTCCCCATTCAAACCTAAGGTAGGGGGGAGAAGGAAGGAATTTGGAGTGCCCCAGAACAGAGTGCTCTTCCTGGAGAAAGAAGCGAAGGGAGGAAAGACAGAGAGGAGAAGAGAGCAGTATCAGCCAGGCACTGCCTTATAAGCTGTGGCACTGAAAAGTGGAACAGAATAACAGTCTTACAATATCCTGGGCTGACCAGGTCCGTCCCCTTGGACAGGACTTTGTCTCTGTGGTCTTCTTAAGGGAACCTGGACTCCCCTAAACTACCACACCAGGATCTTTGCAGATACAACACAGAGCATACTCATTACTATGCTTCTGTGTCTTTATTTAGTTTGAGTCAGTATAAAGGGATCTTCATACTGTGGAGGGGACCAGGTGATCTGCCACATAAAAGATTTGCTGCTTTAAACTCAAGCTTCATTCTAACTTTAGAATTAATCCTATTTAAGGCAGGAGACAACATTTTACCGAGTATTTAAACACTCTGTTGAAGAGGCCTGAGGATTTTTAGCCTACTTGCAAATACAAATATTGCTCGGAATTTATGAATTGAATCATTAAAAATTATGTGCCAGAGTCTCTTCAAGAACTGAAAGACAAGATGTTGATGCTACAGAGGAGTAAAGGAGAACAGAGCACCATTTATTTTATGTTTCTTTACTCTGTCAGATCCTGCAGAATCTCTCAGAAAGTGCCAGTTTATTTTAGAAGTGTGTAGGGATATTCAACACTGATAGCAAATAATTCTGTATAAAGCTTAAAATCTTAGTACATACAGCAAGGATAATTCCCCAGAGTACCTCTCAGCTTTGAACAGTGTTGCTTAGGAAAAGAAGTGATTGCATATGCAAGAGAAAATCAGAAATAAAACTCATCTATGCTGAAAAATGGAATACCAAATAGGGAGATAAATAATATCCTGCTTCAAAGAAAGTCTTACTACACAAATCCTATAATCACTGTGAGAAAAAGGGATTATGTAAATATATTTAGTGATTAGCAAAATTACATGTTCAAAATTATTTCATTTCTTTATCCACTGAAAATTACGCAAATAAATACCTACTGTACCTGCATTTTCCCCATCTGTTTCTTTGTCACTTTTGACAATTACTATCTACAAGCTAGGCCATTTCATTTAGCAAACATTTACCATTAAGTAATAGGAATGATTTCACAGCAAAAAGGGCTGCACTATGCCAGCCTCCAGTGAAAGTATAGGAAGAGAAATGAAGAAGAAATGGTAGACTGGCGTAGACTGGTCTTGGATTTCATATGCTGCTGGGTAAGACTCTTTTCTGTTAAAAGAGTCCCAAAGTGGAGAAAATAGCATAGTAGTAACTCTGATAACTCTGTCTAGACATGCATGGGTTGAGTGGTGACCCAGGGGTGTAGGCTACAACACTTAAATGAAAATTACCTGTCATCCTAAGATGATGAGGAGACTTTATATAGGTCACTCCTGAGAAGACAGAAGATAAAAGAATTTTCACAATTATACTTCTTTAAGATGCAAAATAACAAAAACTGCTCTCAGATTTGAGGGAGCCAGAGCGGCTACCAGAGCAAGGTAAAGAATGATGCAAGACAGAGCCTGCGGCACAAAGGACGGTCTAAAACGGCAAGGAACGATTTGCAGCTCAGGGAAAGGAAACAGTGAGGTTCTCACCAATGAAGAGCTCTCCTGAGATCCAGCCTTGCTACCTGGAAGGGATTTAATAACATCCAACTGCAGCTAAAAATTATGTGGGAAGGGGAAGTAACCCAAGGCTTAGCTGTCATCCTTCCAGAGGAAAAGATAATAAAGGTATTATGGTCATAGCTTTACTTTTAACATTCACTGTCATTATTGTGCTTACCTACCTGTTAGAAATGCATTGTCTTCCTTGATTACAGGCATTTCTCATTAGCCATTCTCTTAATTTTTTGGGGTTTGGGGTTAGTTGTTTGTTTGGGGTTATTTTTCTTTACAGGAAGGTGGGTTTTTTTTGTTATTCCTTTAGTTGGTTTTGTTTTGGATTTGTGTTCTGAGTACAGTTGGTTTGGTTTTGTTTTCTGAGTACAGTTTTTTTTGTTGGTTTGGTTGGTTTTGTTTAGGTTTTGTTTTCTGAATACAGTTGGTTTGGTTTTGTTTTCTGAGTACAGTTTTTTTGTTGGTTTGGTTGGGTTTGTTTTGGTTTTGTTTTCTGAGTACAGTTGGTTTGGTTTTGTTTTCTGAGTAGTTTTTTGTTGGTTTGGTTGGTTTTCTTTAGGCTTTGTTTTCTGAATACAGTTGGTTTGGTTTTCTATCTACAGTTTTTTTGTTGGTTTGGTTGGGTTTGTTTTGGTTTTGTTTTCTGACTACAAGTCAGTTTGATTTTGTTTTCTGAGTAGTTTTTTTGTTGGTTTGGTTGGTTTTGTTTTTGGTTTTGTTTTCTGACTACAAGTCAGTTTCAGCTCCAGTACATGGGAAACAGTAGAAGTCCCCAGCTGAGAACAAAAAGCAGAAGGAAACACCACCTTGGGGTGCATTCACAGGTCATGTGAGCTTGAAATGTCCATCAGGTTAGAGATTACATCTCTTCTTTTTACAATTCTTTCTCAGTAAGACAGAGTAAGTGGGATTTTCCATCCACATAAGGAGAGAGACAAAGAACAACTTAGCAATGATTAAGGACTGCAAGGTACTGAAGATAAAAGCAGGTAGAAAGTAGATAGCAGACAGTTAATACCCTTCCTCAAGGCCTTTCACTTTAGCAGAGCTCTTGTTTAACTTTTTGACACATGTCTTGCCACGGACAAGTTATCATCAAAACTACATTGTTCTTCCCAGAATGAAGTTTGAAAAATAAGATTTTTCATCTGTCATTAATATTGCTATTGGGGGGAAGTTTAAGAAAAAAAAAAAGAAACAAAAAAAAAAAAGAAGAAAAGGGAAGGAAGGAAAGGAAAAGAGGAAGGGAGAGAGGGAGGAAAGAATTTAGGAAGGAAAGAATTTAGGAATTTAGGAATTTAGGAAGGAAGGAAGGAAGGAAGGAAGGAAGGAAGGAAGGAAGGAAGGAAGGAAGGAAGGAATTCTCCTGAATCAAGAAGAAACTGTTGACACAACACAAGAGGTCTAAAATAAACCAAGAGAACTTTGGAATAATTGCATCCCACTTGAGTTTAATGTGGACAAACAAGATGTTTAATCAGCCAGACAGTGTACTCTCTTTCAACACTAGAGAGAAGGAGACTTTCTAGAAGCTGTGTCAAGGTCAAACACTCATCTTGAGAGGAAAAGCTTACACCATCACATTGAATACATCAAGTTTAGAAGTCTAAGTATCTAAATATTTAAGTTCAAGCACTTATTTTTCTAATGAGTCACTAAATATTTAGGTAGCACATTCTCAAATATAATACAAAACTCCACAACATTAATATTGATGACTAGGTTAATGTAGAAGTTAGACCAGAATGAAACAAAAGAAAAGAATCCAAGTTTCCTGCAGCACTGTTGGGGATAACAATATAATCAGATCTAATTCTCTGACCTTTGCCACAGTTTTCCCATCAGACCTAATACAGCAGCTTTTCTTGCAGTGTTCAGGGCACTTTGCCTACAAGTATCCCTCCAGAAATCTGCTACAATGATTATTCCCTAATTTATCCTTTCTCCAGAGCACTAGCACATAGCTGATGCCCTTAGCTGAGGCATCATACTGTCACCTTTTGTCTTCACTTTCAGTGGCCTGTTTTTGTCCCTTTCCAGCTTTTTAGCACTTAGTCAGACTTGAATGCTTGTGAAACAGCTGTGGCCACCACATTTAAAGGTATCATAGTGCCGCCCTTTCTTCTCTGAAACTGCTAATGCTTGGAAGAAGCTCACCTTAAATGTCTACTGTGGAGGAATACCTTGCATTAAATGGACATGTGAGCAAATCAACCTGTGTTAATGATTGTCGTAACTGGTAATTGTGAACTGAAAAGTTTCGCAGCCTGCTTGAGGGTTCATCTGAAGGCCAAGGACATCAGCTGCAAGCAGCCCACAGAAGAAGATCAACAACAGGATGATTAAAGCAGAAACAAAGATTCACATGCAGAGCGCTTGAACAAATAAGACTAACCAATTGCTTGATGCCACGGAGCTTGTGCCTTAATGACTTGGACTTGGACTTGGACATGCTTAACAATGAACTAACCTGTATAGTCTGTTAAAAAGTATATAAGTGAATGCTCATATTCAATAAATGAACATTGCTTAGATCATATTGGTCTGTGTACAGCTTCGTCCAGGATCTTCCACAGTCTACAAACCCATCTGCTACTGCTTCTGTAAATCTATCTGTAAGGCTTTACTTTGCTCTGGTGCCCACAACACATCAGATGTTATTCCACAGTATTTTCCTAAACAGCATACTGTGTCCTGACAGTGATGAGAAGATTTTAGTAGTAGTGTTCACTGTTTACAGACACCTGCTGTTGTCTTACCCGCAGATTTTATAAGCACTGGTGGTAGGGACATTGTCCTGAGCTGCACTGGGAGGAAACACATAATAAACACAAAACTCTGAATCCCATTTGCTTCAAATAAATATATGTAGGTCTTGAATCATCAAGTTACATCTCTTATACTCAAAACATTGTACCATTTTGCTGTGTGGAAAGTTGGCATTTCGAGTGGGCTACTCTCTGGACTTAATATATGATCTGTGTTGATGTCTGAAGTTAGTATCACACATACATGTCCATGCCATTCCACTCCTGTGACAAGTTTTTAAATTTAACCTTTTTAAATTAAATAATCTATTTCCAGGCAGATGCCAAAATCACAACCAGAGTTGTTACCTCTGAGAATGTAAAAGCTCTGTTTTACCTTTGCAAGCCGTCTAAAATACTTCTGATGGCTCACAAGGAAAAGATAGAGTGTTGATGTTAGGAGGAAGTTCTTTCAAGTGAGGGTGGTGAGACACTGATACTGGTTGCCCAGAGAGTTTGTGGCTGCTCCCTCCCTGGAGGTGTTCAAGGCCAAGTTGGAGGAGGCCTTGAGTGACCTGTACTAGTGGGAGGTGTCCCTGCCTATGGCAAGGGGTTGGAACTAGATGATCAAGGTCCCTTCCAACCTTACCATTCTATGATTCTATGAATCTATGATTCTGTGATTCTATGATTCTGTGATTCTATGAAAGTTGGACAGTGAAGCCTGACTTGCAGCTATGGCTTCATTTAAACCCAAGTAAATTTGCTTTAATTTCGCTGTTTTCTAGAGGTGTAAAATATCTTTTTTATATGGAGTATTCTTCATATTTGTCTAGGGCCTGCCAAAGCTCCATTGGCATAGGACATGTATGGAAGTTAATTAGTGGGAAGTTCCCACTAAGCTGTCAATCCTTTTTGCAGAACTGATAATAATAATAATGATAATGACAGCAGCAATAATAATTATAATGGTATTTTAAATATACATGCTTTTATGACAAATGCATCTGAAATGCCCACAAACTCAGATATGTTTAAAGAGCTATTTACATAGAAAACCACAAAGCCTCAAGAGGAAGTCTTTCCATATTGCATCTAAAAGAGACAGCTGCAATTTACAAAGCTGCCAAAATACATATAGCTGCAATCAGAATTAATTAAGGTGAAAGGTAATATTTCCCTCAAAAAAAAAACAACAAAAACTTTTCCTTTGAAGTTTTCCATTCTCTTAAAATAACACTCCTATTTCATTTATCATTAAATAACTTTTAAACTGCTTTATGTTATATTTTATAGCTTTCTTAACTGCTTTATGTCATATTATATTTTGGGTTTTTTTTCATCCTTACAATATCCAGTCATGTAATTTTTACAGTTCATAGTTAATAAAATGTTAAGGCCAGGACGAATCAATAGTGTAATGTAATTGGAACGTTGAATAATCCATGCCATGGAACTGTATCCAGTTGTTTCTGTAGCAGGCCTTCTACCACCATTTTGGTCAAACTTTTCTGAGGAAATAACATCCAAGCTTGTTTTAAAGCAGTTGTACGCTGGAGAATCTGCTGGATTACCAAACAATTTCTTCTGACAGTCAAGGTTGTGTCAAGTTTGCAATAGAGCACTTAATTTTGGCTCTCCATTATATACATCTGGATGAGGAAGGAATCTCGTCATCACTAGAAGAAACCTTCTCGAGTATGATTTGTGTCTTCTTAAAGTGGACACCTACTGTTGATCAGTTGAATCACTCTCAAGACTATATTATCCTTTTGAATTGGTTGTGGCAATTAACGAGGCAGGAATTATAAAAGATGTAGCTATTTTATTTCCAAAAAGCCCCACCCACAAACTATAAGCAAATTATTTAAATTTGGGTTCTAATTCATTCGAGAAGATCTTCACAAGGATGCTTATAGGGAATTTAGTAATTCAAGAAAATCAGGAAATTGGAAAAGCTTTGCTCCACTTACAAATAAACAGCAGGCCGGAGCCCTAGGCAATGTTTGTGTTACTCATGGAGGTGGAGTAGGAATCTGGAGCTTGTCCCTTGGCTCCTTTGCAGCAGTGTCTGGAACTGCAAATTGTAATCCAGCAGTGGATCAACGCAGCACAGCATCCAATGTGAATAAACCTGCCAGAGCCCAAAGTGACTGCAGACATGGCTGCCATGGGCACAGAGTGTGGGGCAGCACAGGGCACAGCCAGGCTGCTCGGCAGTGTGCCCACCTAAGGGGGCGGTTTACGGCAGAGGCAGGTCCCTGCAGCAGGCAGGCAGGATGCAGCAGTCTCAAAGCAGGGACTGTGCTTTCTCGTCACTGTTCTTCCAGATGCCCCTTGAGGTCTGAGTCCAGGTCCGACTCAAGGTCCTACTCAAGGTCTAACTCAAGATCCCCCTCAAGGTCCAACTATACAATGTGTCCAGTTGCCATATATATATATCTATATGCTGGGGCGATTTACTCTTCCCCGTTCAAGGCCACGGGGGTGGGGTAAGGAACTTTGCGCCTACTTCTTTCCACATTCCAAACCCCTGGAACCAGAGGTGGGGGAGGAGGAAAACAGTTTTGTGCCCCATTCAAACCTCCAGTGGGGCAGGAACTTGAGTGTGCCCTGTCACACCTTTGCTTCCGTTTACACTTTTAGGATCATAGAATGTTTTTTCTTGAGAGAGGACTTTGAAGTTCATCTAGTCCAACGCCCTTGCAGTGAGCAGGGACATCTCTAACTAGATCAGGTTTCTCAGAGCCCCATCCAACTTGACTTTGAAGGTTTCAGGGATGAGGTGTTTGGAACCTCATTGGACAACCTGTTTCAGTGTGACACCAGGCTCATCATAAAAAGTTAGTTGAGGAAGGCGATTCAGCCACTCTATTCCGCACTGGTGAAACCTCACCCAGCGCAGTTTTTATCACCTCTGGAATTCCTAGGACAAGAGTTGTTGAAGCAGGTACAGAGCTTCCTCTTCCTGAAGCTTCAGGGAGATCTTATTGTGGCTTTCCAGTACCTAAAGGGGGACAATAAGAAGGATGGAGACAACTTTTTTAGTGATGTCTGTGGCAACAAGACAAGGGGTAATAGTTTTAAACTAAAAGAGGGTAGATTTAAGGGAAGGTTATTTTTTACACTGAAGCTGATGAAACACTGACACAGGTTCCCTAGTGAGGTGGTAGATGCTCACTAGGGAGCATCTACCTGGCAACATTCACTAAGCATCCCTGGTGACATTCCAGGTCTAGTTGAATATGTCCCTGATCATTGCAGGGAAGTTGAACTAGATGATCTTTCAAGGTTCCTTCCAACTGAAACATTCTATGATTTTATGGAAATGTTCTAAAACTGCATCAGTTAGTCACCCAAAAGTCAATTTCTGACGCTGGAAAAGTCCTGACATGCTGACATCAAGCTCTGAAGAATGGAAAGCCACAAACTAACAGAAGGCCAGCAATATGCTTCATTTGGCAAGGCCAACAGATTTGGAAATGTTGAGAATACTGATTGAGAGGGAAGAAATGATCAATTCTACAGTCTAGATTCCCACAGGAATGAAAAATCAATTCACAGAATTTAGTGATCATGGCATGACATACACCTGAGGTAAGCCCTCTCTTTGTACATTAATGTATATATTTGCAAGTACTGGATTGCAGTGCAGCCTCTTAATGTCTGTGACCCTCTAGCTAAATGAGCTTCCAGTTTTGCCTAGCAAATGTGTGTTTTGCACAATGATATTGCATAACATGCAGGCAGACAATATGTGCACAGGTGAAACACCACTACTGCAATCCCATATCTTGAGCTGAAATAGAGATGTTGCCATCAAGCCCACTCAAGCAGCACTAGTGCAGTTGATTTAATTGGATTTTAATTAGGACGTGAGAGCAAATGCTCTTTCCATTTAAAAATGGAACTTAAACACTCAGGAGAGGTGCAACTTCACTTTTGTTTTAAATATTGTATTACATAAGCTTTCCCTCACTGCATTTATAGCCTGAAGTATTCAAACTTTCTAGAGTTCTAAGGTGTGTCATAATAATAAAAGCGACCCACCAAGATTTAATAACTCTCAGGCTGGATTTCAGAGGGAAAACAAAAACCCCATGCCACAGGGACTTTTTATACTCTTTATCCTTTAGCACAACTTGGGTTTGATGATTACCCTGACAGTCGAGTTTTGGTCCTTCTGTGAGAAAAGTATCATAAATAAAGTTTGAGGCTCATTAAAATACGAATAAAAATCACCTTACAAGCATAATTTGAATCCTAAGGAAATTTCCTGTTTCTTGACATTACAGACAAAATTGTAACTGCACTGAAAATGTCCTTGAGAATACAGAAAAAATTGACAACTTCTGCTATGTAATGTGAAACACTTTAAGAAAAGAGGTGTGTCTTTTTCTGCTGCACTGAGTGATCATTAAGCTCTAGACTGATAATTAGTTTAGTACAGAATGATTATAATATTCTAACAGACACACAAACAGGTGAGATGAAGAGCAAAATACACCTGCTGAGCAATTGTCTGCCACCACTGCTAGTTTGTCTTTACTTCTTCAGAAAGACATGTGCATGGTCCCTTTGATTCAGTTATAAAAAACATTTGGCTACTACGTGTCCATTTCATCCTCCTGCTTGTTCACTTTGAAACAGCTGCCTGTGGAAGGAGTCACTCACTGAGAGATACCATGACTGGGTGACCTCATTCCTGTTTATAAACATCTAAAAGGCAAATGCCAAGAGGATGGAGCCAGACTCTTCTCGGTGGTGCCCAACGACACGACCGGGGGCAATGAATGGAAGTTGAGGCATAGGAAGCTCCATGGAAATATGAGAAAGAGTTTTTTCGCTGTGAGGGTGACAGAACCCTGGAACAGGCTGCCCAGCAGGGTTGTGGAGTCTTCTTCTCTGGAGATATTCAAGACCTGCCTGGATGCATTCCTGTGTGATCTGGTATAGGAGATCCTGCTCTGGCAGGGGGGTTGGACTGGATGAGCTTTCAAGGTCTCTTCCAGACCCTGGCATTCTGTGATTCTGTGATTCTGTGACTGAAGTCCAGCTTGCAAACCATTTCTCTTCAAACAATGACTTTGACCCTCCTTTTGTCTCCTTCACTCAGATTTTGATTCATATTGCACAAACTCATCTTGATTCTATTTCTCAGAGTAAATGAGATGTTCTTCAACTCTTTTACAGTATATACAAAAAATTCAGTAGTAAGACCTTCCAGTGAAAAGCTCCCTGCTATATTGACAGGACGTGTCTTCACATCTTGTCTTCCCATTTGATTCAGAGGCTCACAGGATGTCAGGAGTTGGAAGGGACCCAGATTGATCGAGTCCAACCACCCTGCCAGAGCAGGACCAGACAATCTAGCTCAGATCACAGTGGAACACATCCAGATGGACACTGAAAGTCTCCAGAACAGACTCCACGACCTCTCTGGGGAACCTGTTCCAGTGTTCTGTGACCATTACAGTAAAGAAGTTCCCCTTTATGTTGAGGTGGAACCTCCTGTGCTGCAGCTTCCATCTATTGTTCCTTGTCCTATCCCAGGGAGCAAGTGAGCAGAGTCTGCCCCCAGCCCTTCTTGACCCCCAGCCCTCAGATAGTTATAAACATTGATTAGATCCCCTCTCAGTCTTCTCTTCTCCAGACTAAGCAGCCCCAGGTCCCTCAGCCTCTCCTCATCAGGCAGTGCTCCAGTCCCCTCATCATCCTCATAGACCTCCACTGGATGTTCTCCAGCAGCTCCCTGTCCCTCTTCAACTGTGAAGCCCAAAACTGAAGGCAGTACTCAAGATGGGGTCTCACCAGGGCAGAGCAGAGGGGGAGGGGAACCTCCCTTGATTAATTTTTTTTCAGTAACTACATAATTTTCAGCCAACCACAAATATTGCTCAGTGAGCTTTTGCTGCCTTTTTCATCTGTCCATATTGCATTTAAAGTCTTCAGACAAGGAGTAGCATTAGATTATGGCCAGATAGTTTTGAGGGATTGGGTTAATGATATTTTAGTAAATTACTTCCCCTCCAATTAAGATGATGTAATTGACTTTGAGTATTCTCTAAATGCTTGTCTTCACGTAGAGCACTTCAGTGTGTCTCTAGGTCTATCTGAGCAGTAGCTCAAAGCAAACTCTTCAACTCTGAGTTGCATTAAACTGGGAAATAAGGCAGAGTTGAATACTAGTGTCAGTTTTTCCCTTCCTGTTCTCCATCTTTAGTTATGCTCATGCCTAACCCCCCATAATCCACTCTTCTTTGAATATTCCAAGGAGAGATCAGGTCACATCTGGTCTGTTTATTAGAAAATTTGAACACCAAAAATCTTTGTGTGGACTAAGACCATCCTCTCTATACCAATATGTATATATTTGTCTACAGTTCTGGAGTCCCCAGCACAAGAAGGACATGGAACTGTTGGAGCAGGTCCAGAGGAGGCCACAAAGATGCTCAGAGGGCTGCAGCAGCTCTGCTATGAGGACAGACTGAGAGAGTTGGGGCTCTGCAGCCTGGAGAAGAGAAGGCTT